>KZ651079.1:811372-861892 GCA_001010745.2 Gerris buenoi | reverse complement strand
GGGGGGGTCAACCGGGTCAAACTGACCCGGGCTCCGCGTCAAGGGGGGCGCCGTCAGGCCCCCCATCTTAAACTAATAGGTAAATGGCAATAGATGGGGGGGCGCCACAGATGACTTTTACCCGGGCGCTCAACCCCTAAGGACGGCCCTGTGTCAACACTTATTTGTACTATTTCTTACGTAGCATGAATAAGAAAGCCGTTTTTGTAAACACCTGTCAGCCATTAGTTTTAATAAAAGCTATCATTTAGCATAGGCTAGCAATAAAAATCTAATAGTTATTCAATAATACATTAAAGTAACATAAAAATCGGTTAAGTAATATTTGTTTAAAAGATTTGTGTAAAGTCATTATTATTTAAAGTCTAAAAATAAAAATGAGTAGATATATAGATGCTATGCTGTATAAAGAAATTTAGTTTATGTAATCAGATTTTTTTTTTATAGTTGCGTGATTCACACAGAATTCTGGATTTCGTTACTAACAAATAAATTAGCTAAACCAATAAATATACAAGTTGACAAAACACAAAGGAAACGAGATAAAAGTACTGAGTTAGAATTAGAACATCACCTAGCTTACAGGGTATGTGAAAACAAAACCATTGCATCGACAACAACAACAAATCAATTAATTATATACGTCATTAGAACCACCAAGTCGGAGCTAACAAATTATCTGTGCACCTTAATCAATTAAATTACTAATTACGTTTAATACGTTACTTTACAATATTTAGTTACATTAGTTTTAGCGAATATTCCAAGAAAATTAAGCTATTGCAATGGCTTCAAAATGCTTGTAATGCGAATTTTTGAAATTTTTTTCCATGGCAATCCGTTTTAGACCATTCTTAATCGATTCCTGAAATTAAACACTTTTTTATGTATGTATAGGCTGAATGTGCTACAGCCTGGCAAGTCAAACGAAAAACGATAGTGCCCACCACGGGCCTAACATAGGCAGGGTCTCATATTAGGCACAGTTTCTTTTATATTACCAAATCATACCTATTTTTGTTTTTCAGATGTATGTTAATGCAAATACTGCCATTAATGAGAGGAAAGTGTAAAACATTGGTTTAAAAATCATGCAAATGTTTTAAACAGAGGGTCTCATATTAGGACTACTTTTGTAAATCTCAAAATTTTGACTTTTTTTAAAAAACATTTTTTTTTTTTTTTAAGAAATATACATTTTTAATTATTTTGAAACATTTGCCATTGAACTACAATATATTATTAATTGTTTTGTCACATCAACTGTTTGTTTATTTTATTTAAATCCTGAGTTACACCAAAACCAAAAAAGGGGTCTCATATTCGGGTCACTTACCCTATACGTGTGCCACTCCAGACGTTATCTCACCCTAGGATGCGCTTAAAAATGTCAAACAAAATTTTAAAATGTCAATAATATCAAAAGAAAGGATAAGTTCGTTGGCCAGAATTTTTGGTGTCCATTTAGGAGTCAAATTAAGCCCCCGCTACCTTATAAGGACAAATTCGCTACCCTATTAAGGACTCTGTGGTCCAATGATATTTCGGAGAGTTAATTTGAGATGGCCGTAACTATGGTGATGATGACCAAACATATCTTTTGTAATTTTTAAGTGGGTTATCATTTTAAAAATCATTTTTAAAAATTTCTTCTATGCGATCATCATTGTTAAGTATATACCTCACCTCTCTAGGAATAAACCCTAGTTACGACGAAGTGCCAATGAGACGACTAAACGTTCGTTCGGCTCTGATCACGTGGCTTAGTTAAACTCGTTGACATTGTTTGCAAATAGAAATTTTTATTCATGATTTTTCAGGGTTTCCAGGTATTTCCGCTCAGGCTCAGGGTATGAGTTTTCTAAACATAAATGTCAAAAAATGAAGAAAGAAAAAGTCACTCCACGTGAAATAATTTTATTTTCAAAGCAGCTTTCAACCACTATAGGGTCATCATCAGTGCCGCAGAAGAGAAGAACGTGACTCACCTTTCTCCCATGTTTTATATGTACATATAAGTAACGTTCTTCGCTTCTGCAGCACTGATGATAACCCTATAGTGGTTGAAAGCTTCTTTGAAAATAAAATTATTTCACGTGGAGTATCTTTTTCTTTCTTCATTTAATAATAACCTCCACTAACGCTTCACATCCTAATTTAAATAAATGTCAAATTTTATCGAAATCGGTTAAGTGTTTAAGGCTCCACGCGTCTGCAAAGACAGACTTTTTTAAAAACCACTTTTTTGGACCCATGGGAACTTAAAACGTGGAAATTGTAAATCCATCAAAATCGAATTATTACGCCAACAAAATTATTTTAATTTCACGTACTGCAAGTGCACACATAATGAATTTAATTTATGAATTTTAAACATAATTTATTTTATAAACTTTATTTAATTTATAAAAAAAATGTATATTATTTTAATCTTTAACACAATTCACAATTCAAGTTGTGGAAACAATGTTCCAAATTTGTATAAATATTCCGACTTCCTTTCATTCACTCTTTTGTTTAATTTTTAAACAATAGATAATGGAAAAAAACAAAAAAAAACTACAAGGTAATGAAAACAAAGCTTGGAATAAAAAGTCTTCATTTAGTAAGGACCTACAGAAACAAAGCATCTCAATTTCACAACACTTCTATTTTTTTATTTTCTTTTTTAAAAAAAAGAGAAAAAAATATCACAAAAGAAGATTTCTTATCTGAGTCAGTTATTATCCAAGTTGACAATGATAATGCTGTACTTGCATTGACTCCAATTTCCGAATATAATGTTTAAATATTAGTAAGTGAAACAATATTTCAACCAAATACGGTAAGTTTTGAAAATAAGAAAAAAGATGATGACATGTCAACTACCCAGTCACTAAAAAGGAGGTATATAGAATAGGCATGCGCAGCCAATACAATGCGGGTGTACTGAATTGTATACCAAATTACACTTTCACTAAATTATGTGCCAAAGTTGCAACTAGGTCGATAAGCTATCAGACAAAATATAATCGCATCGCGATACTTTTACATTTAAAGAATTTAATACGAGTCGTTGAATAACGGACGGAATTATAACAGGAAATGTAGAATACCTGAAAATAACATACAGGTAGGGGTAATTAAACGCCTGAAGATTTAAAACCATTAAGAAGGAAGTCATATTTTTTAAATCTGTAAGTGATTTTTAGATTAAGACTAGCTCAAAATCGTGCGATTGTTTTAAGAATGATGACAAAAAAAAAAGTTTGATAAGCCGGATGAATTTTTAAAAGATTGACACTGGATGTATTTAAAAAAAAAAAAAAAAGATAGAAAATATAGTTTAACGAACTTACGTTGTTCGTAACTGCACACTATTACTATTACTAAACTTGGTCGCAGAAAACTAGAAACTCAACAGAGAAACCCTATCGCAGTAAGAAGCGACATTAAATCGATTCTAATCAGTTGCATGTTTCTTCGTGGTTAGAACAAGGTTAAAAATTAAACAAAAGGTTAAAAGAAACTGAAGTCTTATCAGAAATAAGTCTGAAAGAGTAACCTCTTAGAGAATAAAAATCCAATCATACTTATTATCTAAACAAATTAAAGGTATTTTTCTTAAAGGTATATTATCTCGTCTTGAGATAACTAAGCCACGTTCAAGCTGTATAATGTGGCCAAAAATAGTCATATTGTGATTTCTTTACCTAATAAATTCCCTTTTCGACAAGTGCTAATCTCTGGCTAAATTAAATCATCCCCATATCCTTTTCTATTTATTTAAGAAATGTTAATCTTCTCCACATTGAATTAATCCAGTTCCAATTAATCAGTACATACCTACTCCTACTATAAATAATGAGGAAATACATGAGCATATAAGCTATATTAGTACAGTAAAATTAGGCTAAAACCCAAACATCCAAAAAAAAAATTCTACCCAACGCCAAATTGTTCTATGCCCTCTTCGTAGTAAGTGATAAAAAGTTGCACGACTTGCAGCGTCGGGTTTGGCCGGGAGGGGGGAGGAAAGGGGGGTAAAAAGGTATTTTTAATCGTTTTTCGCAAATATCTCGAAAACTATGAGGTTTAGCGCTAACTTTGTTATATACAAAATTAATCTACTTAAAATTTTGAACAGAAATGGACTTATGCATTTTTGTGTTAAAGTTAACGATTACGGAGTTATGAAGCTGTAAAAATAGCACTATTTTCCATTTTCCTGGAAACGTTTTGGAAAGATTTTTTTTATTACAGTTAGGGTGGTGAGCCTAAATTTGCAGCTTCGAAATTACTGTTCTAAAATTGGCAGTTTTTCCAAAAAAAATTGAAATTTTAAATATTGCTCTTGTTTCGGGCCCAATATCGGCATAAAACCGCTCACCTACGAGAAAAGCCATAAGAAACGAAGTTTTAGTAAATTTATTTGGCTTTCAGACAAGCACAAAATGAAACCTGTAGACGAAATAGTTCTCCTGCAATCGTAAAAAAACCAAAAAAATCTAAATTTTATGTTTTAAAAAATTAGCCTAAACCACTTCCAAAAACAATTTTCGGGCATTTGATGGAAGAAAAATGTGTGGAATCATGTTTTAAGGTGGAAAAGTGTAATTAAGACCATGTATTTTCATTTAAAAGTTCCAAGAAAAATAGAAAAATGTGATATGTTTACCCTTCATAACTCCGTAATCATTAACTTTAGCACAAAAGTGCATAAGTCTATTTCTGTTCCAAATTTTAAATAGATTAATTTTGTATATAACAAAGTTAGCGCCAAACCTCATAGTTTTCGAGATATTAGCGAAAAACGATTAAACATACCTTTTTACCCCCCTTTCCTCCCCCCTCCCGGCCAAACCCGACGCTGCAAGTCGTGCAACTTTTTATCACTTACTACGAGGAGGGTATAGAACAATTTGGCGTGGGGTTGACATTTTTTTTTTTTGGATGTTTGGGTTTGGACAATTTTTGAGCTAATTTTACTGCACTATATGGTAAATCAAGATGCATCTTTAGGTCAATACGCAATGACACTGTTTGAGTAGACATCATCACTAAGTTTAACATCTGATTAATGAAGACTATTCTAGCAGTAGAAAAAGCACGAAAATTAAGCTAGTTAACGAAATTAAGTTATTTTGAGATGAGGTTTTCATCTTAAACAAAGCCTCGATAGCTAAGCTAACTCGAGCCGATTAGACGCAGAATTATTAAACTACGAATCAAATTTAAAGGGTTATTATTAACATTTGAAATGATTAAATCAAACAGATATTCCTGTTATTCCCAAATAAAGTAGGCACATGTTTTTTTTTTTTTTTTTTTTTTTTGAATTTTGAATTTAACTTTGTATTCATGAAATAAATACACAAAAATCGTATGTTATTTCAAATATTAGGCAACAATTTGTATCGAGTAGCTTTTTTGTTTAGAATTCGATTAGTGTTACTATCCTGATATCCTTGAACGAGTTGATCTAACTCAGAGGTCATAATATACACGCTGTGGCCTTCTTATTGCAACAGACTTGACTAAAGAACAATTCTTTTCTCCCTTAAAAATTAATTGTTATAGACAAAGTTTTTAGGAACTTACACAAAATAAAAATATAAGAAGTATACTTTCAGCCTGAAATAATGATAATATTAGTAGTTTAATTTTAATTGTTAATGGACAATAAGTCTTAGCTTTTAAGATAATTTACACAAATGTTAACAGAGACCGACAAAGAAACAGGAGACCAAAAATGTTGACGGACAGACCAACAAAGAAACAGGAGACCAAAAATGTTCACGGA
The DNA here is from genome assembly GCA_001010745.2 of Gerris buenoi. Taxonomy (NCBI): domain Eukaryota; kingdom Metazoa; phylum Arthropoda; class Insecta; order Hemiptera; family Gerridae; genus Gerris; species Gerris buenoi. The sequence continues at coordinate 856,110 of KZ651079.1, read as the reverse complement.
CAGACCAATAAAGGAACAGGAGACCAAAAATGTTGACGGACAGACCGACTAAGAAACAGGAGACCAAAAATGTTGATGGACAGACTAACAAAGAAACAGGAGACAAAAAATGTTGACGGACAGACCGACGAAGAAACAGGAAACAAAAAATGTTGACGGGCAGACCGACGAAGAAACAGGAAACAAAAAATGTTGACGGACAGACCGACAAACAAAAAGGAAACAACAACCACAGGAAACAGCAAACAAACAGGAGACATCAGAACAGAAAAACAAATGTATGACTAAAAACGTTCCTTAATGTCAAAGAAATAAAAAAATTCTTTCTTTAGAATAATCTTCCGTTACCAGGAAAAGTAAAATATTTAATACACGAAGAATTATATTAGTTATCATTAATTATTACACTACGCAATCTATAACAAATTCGACATTCCTATTTTTTAACTTCTTTTTTATTCAGAATATTTAGTTTATCGACTATCTAATTTATTTCCTTTTTTTATTTTTTTGTTTTAATGGAAAATTCAATCCCCTAGTTTCCGACTTAATCTGTGATTGTTAAAATATGCAAAAGTTATACATAATTTTCATCCGATAATCAATAGTTCACGGTGAAATCAACAACCAAATAAGTATTATTAATTGAATTAAATGAGCATTTAATTTATTTAGTTGCGAACCTGAATGGGTTCTATAAATAGACTTAAAAATAAAATGGTAAATACCAGACTATCCACTTTGCTAACATAAATAATTAATTATAGAATGAATCAGTCGAGTATCTCGATGGCGAAGTACCCGTTAAACGTTATTCCTTTTATGGCATTGCATTAAACTGGTGCTTATCCCTTATTAGGATATGGGTTCTTACGCGACAAACTTTTAACATTGTTATCGAGAGACTAATTCATTCGAATGCTTTTAAGATACCAATAAATATTTATTAGCAGCCACTGGATGTGTAATTAGTCTCTCTGTAATATATAATTTATCAATGGCATTCTAGGTATAGAAATAATACAAGGTATAAATATAAATAATTTATCTACCAAGGTATAAATTATACTAATTATTTTTGACCCAAGGTATAATTATATTAGTTATATTATTTGAGTGCAGTTTCAAAAGTAATTTACACCCCCTCAACGTTGAGGTTAATGGCCTAATTAATGGCAGTGTTTTGTCATGTCAATAATGGAATAATGGCTGTAAGGTTAAAAATATAAGAAAAAACCGTCAGAATAAAGATAAAGCTTATTTTGGAAGAATCTTAAAACGTTATTTACATTTTAAGCTTTACTTAATCAGGTTTAAGCTTAGCTTACTTTAAACATGTAAGCAAAATTTAATAAAAATCAGCCTTATAGCAAATGTACCACACGTCTGTACAGACTACAAAGAGACTTTTTTTCGCAGGAGACCTTATGAAACGGGTAAATCCAAAGAATCTATTTTTGGCGTCATCACAAATCACAATACTTTAGATTTATACTTACTACGTACATGGTACATGAGAAATTAAAAAATAAAGCAATACGATGTTTTGTTTTTTTTTAATTTGAAGTTTATTCTCCTAATAATGTTTTAAAAACACGTGAGCTTAACAAGCGCGCTTAGAGTGACTGCAAGACGAATCTCTACAATTACATAAATCAAGTTTCCGGGAAATGTTAAAGAAAACAATGTTATTTTAAAGCGAAACGTGACAATATGGTTCAGTTTCAAGATGAAGCCAACGTGGTGAAGTGGTTAGTAGTAAAGGAGTGTTAAATACACGTGATGCCAATTGAACAAGTCAACAGAATTAGCACTTCGCGTTTGAAACTCATTTAACACATATTAGACAATTTGAAACAAATAAATAATATTAATGGAATGGTCTGAAGGAAAAACTAAAAAGCTTAATTTTGCGATATTATTGTAAGTATTGAATTATTTAGAAGTAAAGACACATATTTAACACCCAAAATAGACTCAAATATTTTCAACTACGACTACCCCTATAATTGAAACTAAAATACTGAGCAATGGTGGCAACGCAGCATTTTTAATGCGATATCCACCAAGTTTAGATTGAAACTGAGACAGAACTTTGAGTAGAACAAAATGAGTTAGTAATCTTATAGTCATATACAGCACTGTAATTATAATTATTTAATAATTCTGATACCAAAATTAAAAAAACTCATAGCAAAACGGATAAAGTTATGCTGCAGAGACCGCCCGGGAACTCAGCCCGATCTTTGGATGAAATCATGCAGCATCAACAATAAGAAGGTTGGTGATTGGTGATGGTGATAAAGTTTGTAGAAAGTGAGTCACTTGATGACAAAAAATCTTGAGAGGGAAATTTGAAGGGTAATCTGCGAAATCGGAGAGGATGTCAGTGAATTTCATTGACCAGATTACTGACTGCCAAGAATGCGGAGGTGAACATAAAGCTCGATGACATTTTTCACCATTAAAGCGCAGTTCCTACAGGTTGTAAATACATATATCCATAAAAAAAAGTTGGATACATTTTGATTGAGTTATTAAATTTATAAAAAGAGCGCCCTTTTTTTAAAGACACTATACAGCAAATTTACTGTAATTACAGACAATAAATGTGGTTTCAACTTGAAGATGTCCCAAGAGGAGTTAAAAAATCGCAAAAAGTGAGTTCTTAATTTTAATAATCCAAGGAAAAAACCACACTAATTACTATTAAATACAGAATTCGAAAGAATCGAAGTGAACATTCAAACTTTTTATGAGAATATTTTTATAATGATATAGTCTATATAGTAGTCTATGATATAGTAATGATCTATAATTATAGATACAAGTATAATAATATTTTTAGTATAAAGTAGAACATGTATTTATGCGCTATTATATCAGAAATATTTTTTTTTTCCCCGGGAGAGCGACACAGCGATACATTTATAATTTTAATGTCACATAAATTGTATAAATACTACAAAATAAGGATTTGAAAATGGCGTCAAAACAACAAAGAACCGTTGTAAATGTACAGAACGTAAAGAAAACTAAAAATTTACTTTACGAGGACATGTAACCATAGAGTAGAAGTAAAGAGCAGAAGTCTTAGAAAAAATATTATGTAATACAAAGATGTTAGAGAAAAAATTGAAATTATTTCATTGTTTCAACATTCATTTTCAGGACTCACCCACCAGGTAATTGTATATAGTGCGTATAGTCCAGGTGCTTTGTTTTTTACTTTCGCATAAAAAAAAGTATTGTGATGGCGCGAAAATTCGATTTAGAAATTTTGATGGATTTACACGGAACTCAATCCAAAAAAGTTTTTAAAAAAAAAAAAAAAAAAGTCTGTCGTCTTTCTGTGCAGACACATTGAGCCTAAACTAATGGACCGATTTTGACAAAATAAGGCATAAATGTTTAGAAAAATCATTATTGTACATTGTAAATATAGTAAAATAAATAATAACCCAAACATGAAATAACTGAGAGCTTTTTATTATTATTTAAAAAACATAAACTACAATTTCTTACACAACTATAAAATTTAAGGCTCTATAAAACAACTAACTAACCATTAAGTTAAAAAATCCAGAATACTTTTATTTATCAATAAACATTTTATCATAACGCATAATAAAAAATCAATAACATTTACAGCGTTTAAAATCGAAATGTTTTTTCTGTAAAGGCAAGATTTGCATAATCAATATTTCCATAACAGCTTATATAACTTTTGAAAATAAAGTTTTGAAAGAAAAGTCTCTTCACGAAGAAATATATTTAGCAAATTTGAAAAAGTTTTTAGCCACTAAAGGGGTCATAATCAGTGTCAAAAATGTTAATTAACACGTTGAAAAGATATGAGTGTAGTAAGTCATGCCAAACCAGCTATGGACCAGACAGAGGGAGTACCGGTAGCTGATTTGGTTTTTTTTTTTTTTAAAAAAACTACTGTTTAACGTCACTATAAAAGCTTGAACTGTACTTTACTAAACCGATATTCAGGGTGTGGCAAAAGTTCGGCAACGGCTAATTATCTCAGTTAATATTTAAGATATCAAACTGCGGTCTGTTGCAATCTCCATCATGTATAAAAAACTACATTTTTTGGTAGGTACCCATTTTCCCGCCAATTTGATTCCCGCCATATTGGATTCAACTTTAAAATTTCAAATTTGAACCCCTATACTGTGATACATATTTGGAAAGGCCTTGAAAAAAGAAAATGTTTGCCGCAAACCAGAGCTTTTTATCTTTCACCGTTTCAAAATGGCGGCCAGTTGAAATTACAAAATTGACATTTTTGACGTTTAATTACGGCCAAAGTAAAGGTTTTAGGGGAAAAAATGCAAGAGTTAAATTGTCTAATTTTAGGGTAAAAAGTATAAGGTCAACGCTATTTTTTCTAAATTTTTATTTTTATTATGTTGCTATAATAAAAATTAAATTTTATTATTTTTTTTTTTAACATTTTAAAAAGAACTTGAAAAAAAAGTATTAGTCACTAGCCAGAGTATGTTCTTTTTTTTTACCAAATTTAAAATGGCGGCGGATAATGAAAATTTTAAAATTTCCAATTTCAACGCTAAANATACATATATGTATATATATATATATATATATATGATATTTTGATATTCGTGCTAAGAAAAATCACATCTCGAGCCATCGAGAAATTGTTTCTAATCTACACTTTGGGGAAATCCTCTGGTTAACGAGGAAAAAGGATGATTTCTTAAAATCCTGTAACCATGAAACGTAAACAATCAAATATTCATATTTTAGGATTAAAATTAGTTATTAATACAAACCTTTATGGGAATAGTCATTACGCGTCGAGTGTGGAAAGTAGTATTTTGCATGCGAGTGTGGAGTTTACACCCGAGCGACAGCGAGGGTAGTAAAACCACACGAGCAATGCAAAATGCCGTTTTCGCAAAAAGTATTAGTCACTAGCCAGAGTATGTTCTTTTTTTTTACCAAATTTAAAATGGCGGCGGATAATGAAAATTTTAAAATTTCCAATTTCAACGCTAAATGGCTACTAAAATAAAGATAAAGAAAAAAAAATTACGAATTAAATTACCCTATTTTTAACTCAAAAATTCAAAATATGTTTTAAACAAATATTTTTAATTACATTTTGGTTGCGAAAGTAAAATAACTACGTGCGTTGCTATAGCAACCAAATAAAAATTTGGAGAAAAAAAAGCGTTAAATTTTATTTTTTTACCCTAAAATAAGACAAATTTACTCTTAAATTTTCCCCTAAAACCTATACTTTGGCCGTAATTAAACGTCNAAATCACTCATTGATTTTCACAAAAAACTCGATACAAAAAACAGTTACTTTTTTAAATAAATATCAAATTAGTTATGTTAAATGTAAACAAACTCGCTAATCGGGTGTAAAGTTGAAGAATTCTTCTTCTTTTCGGCGCTAGAAAAAAAAAGAAGAGGAATTCGTCAAAACCATGAGACACGCATGCGCAATTAATACACGTGCGTAAAGAATCACTTTCTACGAATCTAAACAGAGATACAATGCTGCTTATATTACGTATCAATCGTAGATAAAGATTATTTAAAATTAATAATAAATATTTATTCCCTATAACTCATATATTATTCTATTTTAAATAAAACAAGAAAACAGATTAGAAGCAAAATATATCAGTGTCCGTAAATTTAAAGGGAAATATCATTTAAATTGGACATTGAATTTGATTACCTGATCATTTTTAGGTTCCGAAGGAGATCATAAACAGATACAAAATATCGGTGAAAAAAGAATAATAATAATAAAAAACACTAATAAATAATATATAACCGACTGAGTCAAAATAAACTATCCTAACTAGTAACTTTATGAGAAATCAATCGATAAGATAAATCTCCACTACTAAAAATAAACTACACAATAATTTCTAATCAATTAAAACAGCTGAGAGAAAGAATTAATCGAGAAATAAAAAGGTTAAAGAACTGATAAGCTTAAAGTGTTACACATTCCAATACTACAATCAATATCACATGATAAGTCATATCAGTGAACATGACATTATAAAATTACTAAGTTATTAATAACACAGATAGATAATACACATTACAATGTATCTCGATGGGTATTATCTACATTAATTGTCTGTTATACCAGACATACTTAAGGTACAATTCAAAAATGGTCATGAAATGTCTAATAAGGTTAATGAACTAACAATAGGTTAACATTTCATTAACCTTAAAATTAATTAAATTACATAATAAAACCAACCAATCACATAACTACTTACAACAAAGAAAAAAAACAACATATAAATTACAAATTTTAATATTAGTGAAATAAACCTTTTTTAAAGTCACCAAAAATAGCAAGAGCAAGGCCTCTGTATTTTCGCCACCCCATATTACACATTAAACCAATGAAGCAAGCACGGGTATAGAGTATGATACATATGATACTACACATTACACATATCAAATTATACATATGATATTACACAAGGTGTATATACTAAACATGCAGAAAAATTAAGGGGGTTAATCCTCCTTTAACTTAATCTATGTTGTAAGGGAAGCTATGTAATCGTTCCGAAAAACTATAGTTATTTATGCACCTAGGGAGTAAAGTAAGCCATTATTCCCTGAGCGAAAGAGTTAGTTCTTGAGGCGAAGCCAAAGTCCCGAAATCCCGAGGCGAAGCCGAGGAAATTAGACTTTTTAACTCCCTCGGCTGCGCCTCGGGAATAACGCTAATTATTATCGCGAAGGAAATAATGGCACTTTACTCACGAGGTACATACATTATTTTATCTTCAGAAGGGAGTAAATACACAGTTTTTATTTTAATAAATAACAATAATTATTAGTACTTTTAATAGCAGATATTATAGGTTTAATATTAAACAAATAAGAATTGGAATTGAACTCAAATAGAAGGTTACTTAGATGCAGGTTATAAACAAAGATAAACATGGTCGTAAAAGCAGTGACGCCAACCTGATTTCAACAACTTCATTACATTAACCATTCATTTTCTACTATTTATAAAATTATTAAGTTGCAATACTTACTTTTTCGCCTTACTTTACTTTTTCGCCCAAAATTTACTTTTTCTCCCTACTTTTTGAATTCAGGGATAAAGAGACTTACTTTAGCCCCTCTAAACTAATTCAAAATCATAACTTTTTCCCCTACTGGAGATAAAACCTTTTTAAGTCTACGATTTCAAAAATTCCAACACAGAAATCCATTTCAGACATCAGAGTACATTTTGTTCCGTGTCTGTCGCACAAATTTTGCGAACCAACATATCTTAAAAACTACTATCACGTCTGATTTTCATGAAATTTAGATGATGGGGCATAACATAACTTGTACTTGTGAACAAGTTCTGGTCTTCCGGTTGTGACCACGGTAAAAGGGATTAAGGCATGACGTTTCACACACAGTGTTTGTAGCATCTTCAGGCCAGTGTTGGTTACACATAGTTTTAACCTTCTGCACCCTCTTTTTTCTCTTCAACATGTGCACAAATGTACATTTATTTAAACCTATAGCTTCAAAAGTACTAATCTGATTTGTATCAAGCATTTATAGCATATGGAAAGTAACCCGCAGATAGGCCAAGCTCAATTAAACCGTCTGGGCTCTTTAACTTTTCTTAAATTGATACATTCATGTAAAAAATCAAAATAACTTGCCCAGATTATAAAAAAAACGGGGGAAACAATTAGGAAATGACATTAGATGATAATGGCTTGTACTAGCATAAAATGCAATAAAGTATGTGAGGGATGCGAGGAAGCTATGTGCCATACCAATTGGCAGTCTGTATAAGAACATTTTGCAGTCTTTGGCAGGTTTAATGTCCACTTTGTTTTCCAGCATAGCAGATTAATTTTTCATCAATATCTCTGAGACTAGGTTCTTTGACTAGGTTCTGAAAAAACTACTTATATGTTTGAACTTATAATAGACTACATTGCATAATATAATAATAGTACTACCCCCAAATTGAAGTATGATTCTTATGAGTTTAGCACCACACACGGACAAAAATACATCACACACGGAGTAAAATTGGACTCAGGGGGACCATAAAATATGAAAATCTATCGCGCCAAAACAATACTTTCTCTCTATAAACAATAAGTACTACCACACTACCAGTACTGTACCAACATGATAAAGTGAAAAACTTTAAACTTACTTGGTATTAACATTCCAGATCCACAGTCAATACAGAATATATTAATTTTTTACCTGAAATCACAAGATAATAATATTTCAATTAATATTTATATTTGAAAAAAAAAGTCAACAATAAAATTGGGATTGATACATAGATTTTTTCATAAGAACAAAACTTAATGAATAATCTTCATCAAATTAAAATTATTTTAACATAAGTCAGGGGATTTGCGTAATGGACTGAAATAGTTATTTCTAAGTCAAATAATAATTTTTAGGAGTACTCATTATTTTAATTATAAGTTTGTACATTTAATAAAAAAAAAACTAGGTAATAGATTTGTAAATATTAAAAAAAAAGTAGAAAAGTGAATGTAATTTTGAACGGTCAAAGGAGAAACATTACACAAGGTTTTTAAGAAATCCTTGCGTTTAAGCACGTTTTGAACTCGTAGAGGGGAGTTGCTAAGGTGCTAAAAAGACTATGACCGTCTTTTCAAATTACATTCTGTGTCTTATAACACTTACACTATACAGACCCAAATTTCATTAGACACACTTTCTTAATATTCCTCTCTCAACACTAGACTAGTGTGACATATTTATACAAAGTAAATAATGAAGAATTAGGTTTAGCACTGGTTGCATACACAAATCTTGGGGGAAGGGGAATGAATCAGATATGACGAGAATGATATGAATGATGCATCATTGAGATGAAATACTTTACGCATCGAAATAGCACTGATAGACGATGTTTGTTTAGTATAGAGTTAAAATATTAGGCCGGCCACACAAGTACAGTTTAAACTGAAAGTAGAAACTGTACACTGTAGCAGCAAACACACGTACAGTTCAATTCTTCAGTTTTTAAAATGGATTCGAAGGCACAGAACGATTTCGCCACTCTCGGTTTACTTTTTGTAATTTTACAAAACATTGAACAATTGAAAAAGCGTAAACAGTGGAGCAAGAGGTGGTTACAAAGGGGAAGTCAATCTCGGACTTCGGACATTAGCTTATTAAAAGAATTAAGCGAACAATTAAACACATTTTGGTGCTCACACAAATTGAACTGTACAGTTTAACCCCCACACACGCAACAATCAGTTCAACCAAAAAAAAAAAAAAAAATTTCAATCGTCTTAGTTTTCACTGTTCAGTTGGGTTAAACTGAGACTTAAATACCCACACACAAACAGTTGCAACTGAACAGTTCAAACTGTCAGTTAAAACCGCACGTGTGTGGCCGGCTTTTAAGAAATTAGTAACAGAAAATAATTAGTATGTGACAAGAAACACATGGAGCACAGATTTGATATTAACTTTCGATTTCACTTTTTAGTTCTATATTTGGCCACTAGGAGCACACTATGGTTACCGTCTTCAGAATGATAGGTGTAAGGGTTGGCTACGCTAAATTCAATGCCTAAAATATCCATGATCTATGATTTAATTCTTTTCCATGAAATGGTGAACATTTCAACACTGCCTTACCACTGTATATGAAAGGGTATAAATTACAGGTTACAAACATTGTAAAAAAAAATCTCAAGAAAACCATTTATGGTAAGATTCGTATTTAAATGGACAACAATTTAGAATATTTTAATGAAAAATTGTCGGTGAGGAGTGGGAGGGGGATAGCGCCTCTAAATTTACAGGTGAAATTAATGTCTTGATTTCACCGAGGTTGATTTCGAGGTATTATTTTTCGGAACATACCTGCATACCAAATTTAATATAGATCAGTTGTTTATGTTCTACGCGTCTGCACACAGCCACAGATCACAGAAGCTATTCCGTCATGGCATACCTTTCTTTCAAGAATTCTTTTACTCAAACCACATATTCAAAATCTTTGTTATCCTTAGAAGCGTTTACATTAACGGCAATGTAATTTTCAAGAGTCGTTATTGGAAAAGAGTAAAATGATCCAATTATATTAATTAATTATACTAAAATACAATCAAAGAAATTATACAGAGATTTTCAAAGAATTTTACAAGGCTGATAGATTATATTACTTAAATTAATTTGTAAAACAGTAAATGAGTTAGTTACACGACATAAATGCTGTATAGTGTGACTTAAAAACATTAAGGTAAAAATATAAAGTTTGATGTTGCTGTAAAACAACTATTTATACAATAAATTTACATCGGGTGTCATTATGCTATACATAAAGCTTGGCTATTTTAACCTCAGGAATAGCTAAAGGTCAAAATCCTAATCCATTACTAAATTAATAAACCTAGAGGATTGTATTCCTAAAATATTCTAAAGCAAAAATGATGTCTAATGCTACTGTTTCTTTAATATATTCATCACTATGTAGTGAATTTGAGATACAAAAACAATTAAGAGTAAAACGATGAGAAGGAAAAGCAGTTCAGCGAATGAAATATTTATTTTTTTAAATAAAAATTATCGGTATTATTACAATTACATTTTAAAAATAATAGGAAACTACTCTTTTGACTGTCGTGATTCAAATATTACAATGAATAATTATAATAATAATAATAACATCAAATAAATAGAATATAAAGACTTAAGTCAGTTTGACAAGTTAAGTGGTTGGTCAGTTTGACGGCTGAAATCGGATCGTGAATGACTCTCTTTAGGTAAATGAATGGAACACCCTGGACTCAACTACGCTTTCACGCGCAGTCTAGCTGACTGTCGTCGTGTCCGGAAGTGTTTTAGGTTTTCTCTACAGAAAAATGAAAATGTTCGAAATAAATTGAATTAGCAAGAGAACGAGAGCACCAAAGTCACTAAAACCAGATCAAACAAGAGCTGAATAAAAATGCAAAATGTAAGGGACAATGCATATTATATGCATAAATATAATAAGTTTAGGGTATAAAGAAATTTGTAGCAAAACTCAGTTTCATACCTATTTACAAGGAAAAGTTTTAAAACATAAAAAGCAGTAGACCTATCAGGGCATTTGTCGCAATATTGGAATTGCCGGCACATCTTTTCCTTTTCTTCCCGCATTGTAAATTATAAGTGACCTTCAAAATGTATAGTAACAAAAACTCTGCTTGTTGATGATTCTACAGATTAGGGCCAACCCTGTTTCTTTTTCATTCAGATCTATATTTTTAAAAATATTTCTGTTTAAACTTTAATCGTGTTATGGTGGAAACCAAGAATGATGGGCCACCCCCACTTCTTGTCGATACTGATTAGATAGTAAGAAATGTGCATTTTGATTTATTTGATCAGCAGAACAAACGCCTCAGTCACCGCATTGACACGCCACAAGACCGTGTTCAGAACGACAATAGTAAAACTTTGTTTATTTTATTTATTTTCATACCACCTAAATTATGTATTAGACTTAATAGGCTTTTTAGGGTCCGTAGGCAAAACACCCCTACGCCCCTACTTAAGACTGCCTCGGACTGGAATTGAAGCAAGGGCCCTAATGTAATGCCTCATTAATGCTATTTCCTCTCGCCCTTTTCTGGCTTCTTATAGGATCTCCAAGTGTTCTAGTGAATCCAGTGAGTGCTTCGTGCTTCAAATGTCGAAGTAATCAATTCAATTTTTTTTTTTTTATCAAAATCGCACTTGTATATAACCTGCAATTTTGTAACCTTCCTTTTCTTAAAAAATTATCCACTTCATGGAAAAACATTGAATTATGGATATGTTTTTAAGTTCACTCCTGGTGGCGAAATATAGTACTAAAGTGGAAACCAAGCTATATCCCAACTTCCTGATACATATAATTTAAGAGAGTCAAATTTTTCAGATCGTTTTGGGAATTTCTTCCGTCCCCAAACCCATAAAAATATCCATAATAAAACAAATGGATAAAATATAATAATTTAAGGGGGTTAATGTAAGATAAATCATTTAGTAAGGTATATTGGGGCCACAAGGTCTTAAGAATCCCGGGCCAATGGGCACGAAATCCTATTTCAGTTTAAAACTAATTTTAAGACCTTACTTTCAGCACTTGTTAAACATTTGATACAATCGCCACACTCTCTTGTCAAAAGCATATTGACTTTTGACCTTACCAATCTGTTCTCAGATTTATTATAGTAACCTTTAAAATAAACTTATTTCTATAATAACCATATGTCAACTTTTTAAGGTTTTATTTATCCAACAACAAAAAAGAATGGTGAAAGTACTTTAAAACATAAAATGAAAAGTAAAAGTGTGATTGAAGTTGGCTATATAAGCTGAAGGAAGGCATTGTAGGAGTTTTAAAGGATAACGGTGATATGACCCGAGGCCCAAGTCTTGAAGCACAAGGGGGGAAAAAGTGAACAGGCAAAAAGAGAAAGTGCAATAAGAACAATGACATAGGGAAGTCTTGAGCAGAACGGGGCGTGGGCTTGAGAAACAACTCTAGGCATCGTCAATGAATCCAAACAACGGCAACAACTTTGCATTATAGTCATGTGATGAATTAAACAAAAACAAAATCAATATTAAGGAAGAAGCGGTCAAGAGCAGGATTGATTATATAAGAAACATTAGCATACAATAGAGAAGGGTTTGGCTGCAATACATACGCTTTACATTGGAATTGAAACCAATGGGTCAGTATTTCATAGGTTTTACACTTTATAACGATATAACAACTAGCAAATGAGTCAAGAGATTTGTTTAAACAGAGTAAAACAAATGAATTAAAACAATTGAACTGAGTTTAAAGTAAAAATAGCAAAATACGAAAAACAGATGTTACATAAAATACTTTTTAGGACTCGAGAAATAACTTTTTATAATCATTCCACAACACAAAGTAACATGGTAGTGTTACAGAAGTTGGTAAAAAAAATAAATTAAAAATAAGTTTCAGTAGAAAGAGCGTCTGTTAAAAAGGCAGCAACATTCAAAGAGTTGGGTTTCAAGTATGTAATTTATATCACTTAGATCAAGAAGCTGGTTAATTTATTAGTGTTGAATAGATAAAGAATCATTACTTAGAGATTCACTTGTACGAGTACAAGACATAATTTTACATTAAGAGTAGGTTTTCAATTTGGCAAGCACAAAGTTTTCGTGATTTCGAAATGTTGAAAAAGCTTTCTTACTTTCACCGTACTCACGATTAGAACAGACAGAAGATAAGCTGGACAAAGAATTACAAAACATTCAAATACAGCTTTTAACAACTAATGACTAATATAACTCATTTTTCCCGACTTATTTGCTAATAGTTTATCAACATGTATCGTTCGGATTCAATACTTCTCGGTACTCAATTAAAAATAGCATCCAAACAAAATATTGAAATTAGTTAAGTATCAATGGGAAGAAATCCGTAGTAAGACTAAATTTAAATTCAGTAACATTATTATTTATTTTTAAAAGCATTTACACTTCCATTTTCGATTTTCATCAAATATATTATCATCTCAATTTTCAAGATTCCCGAAACAAATAAATCTTTAAATCAAAATCCTCGTAATCGTTCAATAAAGCAATCCTCTATTGCTTCCGAGCTTTCCGTAGGTAACAGAAGCTATGAGTGATTGTTCTGAAGAACCATATTTTTGAAGTGTCCACTTTTGGTCCAAAAGTGGACCAAAAGATCCGATTCAATTTTAAGGTCCAAAAGTTTTGGACCTTAAAATCGAATTTTCGCGCCACCACAATCTCTATTTATACTAATATTATAAAAATCGTTCAACATTTGAGCAGTTTGGTTAAGCAAGCATTGTTATAAAATATACGTACTACAGTAAATATATCCTCTTACTATAGTAAATATGTACCTACCATATAATTCCAAAGGGTGTTACCTACCAGACATTCTAAATTATTACATAGTAAATGTGCCTCAAAGCCTATAAAGTAGTCCATACTTAACTCCCACCTAAAGAAACTATTGTACACAACAAACTCTACTAAATGCTTGATCCTGTTAAAAATATTTTATTTGTGACGTAAGTGCTTGGAAATTTAATAATAAGATCAATAATTTTTATAAGTAATAATAAAATCAATCAATAATTTCAATGGTTCTCCCCTTAATGGGGTAACAATGATGCACCTTATCATCCTTTGCAAATGGAACATAGCTAACCTGATCTACCCAAAAATCTTATTTTCTAATGAGCCTGATAGACATTATTTTAAAAAGGGTGATTCTATCATGGGATGCAAACAATTAATAGGTCAAAGCGAAAGTACGAAACAAATTAGACGAACATATATCCTCAAAATAGTAAAATCTTGAAATTCCAGGTCTTCCAGTAGTTACCGCATCAGAGTAGGTGCAGGTTTTACTATGATGATTGGAACCTATTTTCTATGAGCTGTCATTACAAGGAGCCCTCGAATTCTACATTGACATTACCGCGGAAGGAAACCTACGTGATAAGGTAGTCAATCTTGACTATGAATATATCTAAAATTTGTAGTAAATAATGAATTAATGAAATGTATTAATGATAATGTATTAATGAAAAATATTAATAAAAGTTAAAGCTGAAAATCGATTAAATTTTCCAAAAGAGAGGCTTGAAATTAGCAGTCAAATCGAAGGGGGGGAAAGAAAATGCATCTTTATATTCCACTCCTCGACACAATAAAATGGAACGATCAATGAGTAACATTAAAATAACAGACACCTTAAGATTGGGCCAGCAAAAAACGATAGTAAAATAATAATACATACAATAACATACATTCCTATAATTAGAGGATAAAAATATTGAAATTATATGTAATTATGTATTAGTACATATTAGTTTAGAATATGTTACCTAATAACAAAAACTAAGGGAATATTTGTTCATATTATTATAATCTTAGAATAATACTATATATAGAAGGAGCATAGAATCAAAACAACAAGCAATCACTGATAAGGGACTGAAGCCAACTTTCGCCGAGGGGTTGTGTCCATTAGACCAGGGGACCAACAAAACAACACTCTTTTTTTCATTTAAGCTGGAGAAGGTTGGCCACGCTTTAGTAACTATTCAAAGCCCGCTCACAAACGTCAAGAAAACAAGCCCTGCCATTGGTTATTGTTTACGTTTCACTCTGACGTCATTTTTTTCAACTCGCCCGTCATGATATAATAAACATTATTTTTAGCATATTTCAAACTAAAATAAGATAAAACACAAAAAAAAAATTACAATTAACTAAAATGACTATCAATAATTATAATTAAATAAAAAATTAAATTATAAAACCGAAGGCAAATAATTTTAGAGTTATGACGTCACAAATTACAAAAATGAATTTTTAGAACGCGGATAATGATCATAACCAAAGTTGTTTTCAATGTTATCAGTGACACTCCTTCTATATATAGTATTATTCTATGATTATAATAAATATGTCATTATTTTCAAAGAAAAAGGTGAAAGTATGTTTTTTTAAAAAAAAAAAAAAATATTCATAGTAAATAAAGACTGAATATGCAGATGCAACACCGAAAATGAAAGAGAGACAATCGAAAAAATATAGTTAATCGATCAACGTTCCTTGTCATTAGTAGAAATAACATTAAAAAATCACTAAAAGCTTCTTAAAGTAAAATGGTTTTAACTTGCGCAAATAAATTAAAATTTATAGAAAAAAAACGAGACATGGGTTATAGCTTTACAATACTTCAACAACAAAATCGTGAATCCTTGTAAACCAAAAAAAAAAACATATTTTAAGACTTTCAACATCTCACAGATAGATTTTGAGAAATTGCATACTATGTTATATTGAAAATCATAAAACTTAATTAGTAAATGGAGTTAAATTATAATGACAACAAAGCTATAATTTGAGAAAAAAAAAAACAAGACAATAAAGTCGTAATACCAATTATTTCATCTACACAAAGGAAAAATCGTGTTGTACGGAGGAATACTTTATACAGGCATTTGAGCAATCGAATCTTATAAGGGTTTAGTCGTAATTCAGTTTGGCTGACTTTATTTTGACATTTTTGGTACTAAAACCATGATTAAGTACCAATGAACTATTATTTTAAAGTAAAACAATAAAACAATTTTTTTCGAGTTTTATTAAATAATTTAGTGTTACGCGTGGTAATAATAGCATTCAGAGTAAAAATTAACATATCAAATAGTTACAATATAGTCATAAATAATTATAACTAAAGTAATAGAGTCATTCAATTATAACTGAATTCATATTATCAGGTTTACTGAAAAAATCATTAATAATTATGTTCCAAATAGTGATTGCAAAAATTATGATACCATGTTTTTTTACGATTTTATGTAAATTCAATAACAATTAATACTTATAATCGATTTTAAAATTTTATTAAAGGTAAATGTAGATTTTAAGAGGAAAAGAGAAGTAAATCAATTTTTTTTTTTAGGGATGTTATTTGAGTAAAAATATTTTCTATAATTAATTTAATAAATAATATTCAATATTCATTTGATAATAATAATATTTTTGTAAATAAATAACAAGTGGGGTAAGGTGTGGAAGTACGTCACAGTCAGCTGACCAGACATGCAATATCCTCCACTAGCCTAATTCCTCAGCCATGGAGGTAAGGGGAGGGAATAATTTAAGACCAAGGTCATGTTCATGCGAATAACTGCTAGCCAGGCCTGCTAGAGGCTAACCAGGATATAAGGAACGGGTAAAGGACACTGGCCTTGGGCTGAGGCCAGTCTATTACCTGAGACAGCACCAGGACTACCATGGTACTCCACTAGCGGGATAATAACCCCTCGAGACCCGTAACTCGTCGGACTTTGCCCTTAGCATCACACAGACAGACTCATCCTCTCCGACTAGTTCTTTTCTTCAAGACAAATCTATCCGCTACTTGACCTCAACATTTTCACAATCCTCGGTTTTTTTATCTGCAATTATCATCAGAAAGTCACGATGGAATCAGAATGATAGAAGTATCAGTTTAAATACCCCCACGATTATTTTACAGAACGTTTTCTACAAACTTAACTAGTCCGAGATTCCTGTAGGTACAAGGTGCTACCATTTCATCTATACAAAGAAAAAAAAGTTGTGTAGTGGAACAATACTTTACGCAGGCATTTGGGAAGTGAACTCTTTTACTTATAAAATTTAGAATATTTCTAAATTTCGTCACAACTTAGCGATTAGTTCTCAAATTATCGCGCAAACCAGAATTAACTCCTATAGACGGGGACTGACTACTGACAAAAGGATAAAGTTGAATACCTAGATAACAAAATTTGTTTTCCATAGGCAAATAAATTTTAACCTCGAAAATATTTTCCTTCAATGTGTGATAGCGATACATCGTGAAAGAGGTGTAGTTCAATAACCAAACAACTTCACACAAAATTATTGTAATTAAAATAATAGGCTAGTTTCGGCTGTTCTAATGCAGCCTTCTTCAGATAAGTAATATAATGTTACCTAAAGTTTGTCTGTTAGTTTGTTTGTAGGTTATCTTAAGAAGGCTTCATTAGAACGGCCAAAACCGGTCAATCGTTTCAATTACATACAATCATTTTGTGTGAACACGATGTTTGGTTATTGGACTACACCTCTTTCGCATAAAAACACAGACATACCGTGTTGCCGTCTCTATTTGTTTTATCACTAGAAAGGACAAGATCTCACAGATCTTCAACAAGTAGTAGTAGTAGTCTAGTACTTCCTACTAGAACGGGTAGGACGAACGACATGTTCGAACCTTGCAATTAGGCCATTACTTAGGCCCTTAGTACGCCCCGCGGTAGAGAATTGCAGCCACTTCCCACATCATACATATGTACATTGTACCGCCGAAGCGAGTATGATGTGATCAATAGTGAGCCGTATAAATCAGAGTGTCACGCCGAGGAATCGAACCCCATCTCGTTCCACTCAATGATTCAGTGATGGCCGAGCAGAGGTGGTTTAACCCCCGCGGCTACGCTACCTCTCTGATCTTGAACAAAGAAAAAGTAAGTTCGAAATCAGGAAATAAAATAAGCAGCTGTTAGTTCGTAGAATTTGATTCTGCATTTTTATTAAAATTGATAAATTAGAATTAAACAGGAACTTCCAAGATTTTTTTTCTACTCGTAAAAAACACCAAATCGTGGAAAATATCGTTGCATAAAAAATGACTAGTTTTTAAAGAATCGCGAGAATAAAAATAAGTTAAATTTTATACAGAAATGAGCTTAAACAACCTAAGTACTTTCTAAAGATATGATAAAGTGAAAACGTCGATTAAGATGCACAGCGCAAAACGTTTAAACTCAAGAAACCATAAAACACCTTTAATCGAGGGTCAAATCTATTTTAAGTGGACATTATTACAACTAAACGCATATCCTCTATCAAGTATGAACTTGGTTTTAGTTGAAGAATCAAGGTAGTACACTTTATAGGAAAGTGAAAATTGATGATTAATAATTTAAGGGAGCCGATAACCGGCTGAGCCAAGTTCGCTGACCTCAGCTAACTGACACTGCATCAAACCCCGAGCAACCTCCTCTAGCTCTATAAACCAATCTATATCAAATTGACTGAAGCCACTAGACATGAGAACTTGGAGGTAACCCTCTCCAGACCCGCTAAAACCTCCTCTATAAATAGGTTACAAATCAATAAAAAGTATCAGGGGCTTCCTCTGTGCAACCTCGACAAGCGGAAAAAAACTCACACACAATGCTTTCAAAAAAAAACAATAGAATTTCTCCCTCTAAGTTTTTAATATTTTATATTTCAGGAAACAAAACCATTGTTAACAAATAGCGTTTTACAAAGTGGAAAAAAACTCGAAGAAAGAAAAAAAAAGTTCACGAATGTATTTTTTTGTAATTGCGATTTGGATTTTAAAAAGTTGAAAAATCAATACGAATTACTTAAAATAAAAGTGAATAATATGAAATGAACATCACAGTATTTAATGATTATTAGAGCAATCAATCAGAAATAATATTAAAAAGTAATAAAATCAGTAAGAGAAAAAACATGAGCAAAGGTAATTTTATTGTAGTACATTTAACATAAAATGTAATTTCTTTTCTCCAGACAGAGCAGCTTTTAAATTAATTGATCTCCAAATTCAATTTATGCGTAAGCTTTTCAGTATGCTGATTAAGATCAACAAACTATGTATCTTCTTTTTCGAGATTTAATAAGCTTCTCCAAGAGAACAGTAAGAAGAGTCTAAGAAGTTAATTACGGGTATTACATTCAGGAAGAGTCTAAATAGGTTAATGTCATTTAGTTTCTTTTCTTTTATATCTTTGTCGATCAGGACTTATAAAGTCCTGTACACGTCTTCCAGTTCATTAACATCATTAAAAAAGGACAAGTCAGCTACTTTACTCATCGCCGATACGATAATTAAGTGGAACACAGATTATTACCTTCTTTTGGACTTCGCGTTATGCAGGTGCTGATGGCCAGTCCAGAATTTACACAAGATAAACATCATCGACTTATTGCTAGTAAATGCGACATCTTAACTAAACTAATAAAATTCACTAAATGAATTATATAATATTTTATTAAATAAAGCAAAGAAGAGAAGGAAAAAAATACGATATAAAAAAAATAAAAATAAAAATAAGGCAAATTGGCAAATTATAAGAAAACATTCGTCCCTCATAAAAACATCAGGTGCCTACCTCAACAAAGAATAAAGAAATAAAAAATCCGAGTTACAAAATAAAACTTGGTAAGATCGATTACATAATCAGTGTGTACGTAACAATAACAATGGTACGTATAATGGAGTGAGTACCGAGATCTCTATATCCCTCGCATAATAAACGCAATGCAAAATATTTAAAGCATAGAAGAAAACTATAATTTAGAGAGCTATTATTTAATAAAACAGGTTTGGATTTTGCAAACGCACTATTCATCATAGAGTTCAAGTCATTTATTCTTTTAATCTAACGTAAATAAAACCGTAGAGAAGAGAGCAACAAATAAGAAAAACTGAATAAGAAGAGGTAATAAAAAAGTTTTTACAAGTTATTTGAAAATTACACCGAAGAAGTGAAATTGGGAAATAAATTTTAGCTCTAAATTAAGAGACACTTAAAATTATGTCAGTAAAATAATACTGAGGATTATATAAAACATATTATTTTCCTGAGAAAAATAGTTTTTGAGAAATGGATGAAAATAAATTTTAATATTCTGAAAAATTAAATCAAAATGTAAACAATCACCTGTTCAAATATTTTTATCTCCGGAAGGGAGAAGAAATTTTGTTTTCAGTTTAATTTAGTGAACAAATAAATATTAAAAAACCATGTAGAAAAAGAAGGACTGCCAACTTAATTATTTTATAAATGGTGGAGATTGGATGGTCAATGTGGAGAGTGGAGATCAGGTGAGAATGAATGGAGTTGTTGAGATCAGGTTGGCAACACTGCTTTTTAGCCCTCATTTAGTGAGTTGTACTTATTAATGATCATTAATTGGTGCAGGTGTACATTTAATATAAACTAAATAAAACTCTCTATTTGCGTTTTAATGCAAATTTTATTAGTTTTAAAATGTGAATTTCTCTTATCTGCAATTAAAATTTATAATTATAATTTACTAACAATGTATCGCTCATTGCACACATTTTCTTCCTTCTGGAGATGCAATTGAGTACTTGAAGTATTTATTGACCGAGCGTAGCGAGGTCTTTGTTTTAACTCGACCGTTTGGCATTTCGTCTGTCTGTCTCCTGAATGTACATCGACTGTCTTTGCGAGGGAGGCCGCAGGCCGACCGAGCTGTGGTGTGGGGCGGGGGCGCAACTACTCATTGTACGTCAGATGGGGGAGGGGGGGTAAACATTTACTGTATTTTAAGGCGCCACTGCAAAAAACAAAAAAATAATTATACCCCGCCTCTTGATTTTCGGAAAAATTTCGAGTTGGTAATGTCAAAATCGGTTAGGAACCTTAAAAATCGCTTGACCAAACATAGGGTAAGGGCACTTTTAAACCACTCCTTAAGGGTGAAAATCGGCCCTAAAGGGTAAAATAGAGTGTTATTTGGATTTTTGTACTGATGGGTGTGTTTGTCGTAAAGGCATGCAGTTTTCTGAAAATTGTTAAGGTTATAGTGTATTTTTAGGGAAAAATTCTTAATGCCGGGAAATTTTCAGGGAAACGGGTTTAATTTAAACGGGAAATTGTCTACGGTCAAAAAGTGAGTTTTTTTAACACGTTTTTACATATATCTTTTGAAATAATTGAAAATTTCAAATTTTTTTTCAAGGCTTTTGTAGACCCTGAAGAGGTCCATAGCCGGTAACGAGAACTTTTTTTTTACGTGCACCCCCGCTTAGGGCCGACATCGGAAATATTTTTTTTCGCCGATCAAAAAACCGGAGATATTTGGTACGGGGTGTCGTATATCGTTGGAAAGCCCTTTGGAAGTGTACAAAAGTGATGAAAAAATATTTTTAAAATTTTCACGTTTCAGGCCCTTAAAAGCGAAAAAACACTTTTTACCACTTTTTTTCAAACGTTTTTCTACATGGTTCACGTATCTCCTCCTAGGGCTTTTATACGACGCTATTGGATTTTTGAGCCCTAAAAGCCTATGAAATGCTGCTCCTGGCGTTTTGCTTTTAAACTCGATGGTACAATTACTTTTTGAGATATGTTACATTAAATTCCGAGGTACAAGACGGTACATAGGTGGTACTTACGGTGAAAAAAAAAGTACTCTTTTATTCCGCTTTGTATGCTCTAAAAATGTCATGTTCAAGGGGTAAGCGCAATCCTTTTTTTTTAGTACCTCTGAGACGGGGAAGTCGAGTACCTCGGCGAAAAACACACGAAAATCGTGTTTTTCCGAAATTTCGAATTTGACCTTCTGTACCATTCGCAATTTTAATCGGACGGAGTTCAAAAGGGTACCAAACTTTAGGTCAAATTGTCGTGTTTAAGAATCCGTTATGTTTTTATATTTCCGATTCCTACTTCGGGAGCTACGTCTATGTGAAGGACGTCCTCCTTGAGTAGTCGCAACTAGAAGGGGACGTCGTACCAATTCGACAGAGGTATTGTTGGAAAGGCCTCTAAAAATGTACTAAATGTGTAAAAAAATATTTTCGAAAAAATATACTAGGTTGGTACTTTAGTACCCTTTTGTACTTTTAGAGTGCCGGGTAGGGGGTAGGTTACCCCACTGTGGGGCTAATAGCGTCGAGGGATTTATCAGCACGACAATTTCCTTCAGTCAAAAGTTGCTCTAAATAATACTTGAACGCACGGGACCCTTTTCGTACCTGTACCTTTGTGGATTCGGGTACAGAGGTACTTTTAGTGCCACGGTAGTTGTAGGGCGCACTCTAAAAATAAAAAAATAAAAAATTGCAGATTTGTACTCAAAAGTGTGTGGGTTTTATTGCCTTTGTACCCATTTTATTGAAATTTATTTTTTATTTCTACTTATTTTTGTATTTATTGTACCGGTTTGGAAAAATCGGTCGAAAAACACTACTTTTTAGTCTTCGTACTGTACCGTTTTTTCATTTCATAGGATTGGACTGAAACTCATATGGTACTTACTACTTTATGGTATTAAAATGTACGTGAATGGAAAACCTTAAATTTATTAGTATACCGGGTACATGAGGGGTACAAAGTTGTGAACCTCTGTTAAGGAAAATATAAAAATAATAACTGGCCGGCCGTGTTTGGTATCGTTGGAAAGCCCTTAAAACGAATTTACAAAAGGTACAAATGTTTATATAAAAAAGTCACGTTTCAGACCCTTTTGAACGATAAATAGTTTTTCGGGCTCTCAAAATGTGCGAGGTGAGTCCACTATTCACCACTTTGCCCCTAAGATTATTGTGTGTACAATTGATTTTGAATTTGACCGCCAACATTTCTTAGAAATCTGGTGATTTATCGATTAATACTAATAATTTAGTAAAACTAATTTCTGATTATTGTATTGTCATCGGAAATACATCATCTGTTCAAGTTTCAGCTTTCTAGGTTGTCGGGAAGTCTGTCAAATTTACGTTACATAATTTACCGAAGACATACAGGTCAAGTTAATTAAAAGCGTGTAAAAATACTTAATAACCACAAAAACCAAAAAAAACATATAAAAACAAAAAAAGGGATGAAGAGGGTACCTCCCCGAGAGAAATTTTATGTCCGATGTCCCTGGAAAAAGTGAAAAAATTAATAAATTGCAAAATGATTTTACACTGACTAAACGTTCTACTTACTTCCTTACTCGCACACAATTTTGAACCTAAGCTCAAACCCCGATTTGATATTTTAACGAGCGAGGTCTACTGTTCACAGAACTACTAGTTTTATTTATTACACTTGTATTATTATAATTATATTTTTCCATTTTATGGATCATTTTAGGCTTTCGAAAATAATCTGATCTAAAGTTTATTTTCATTGGGACGCAAGGCTTGGGAATCACGCCAAAATCAACGGAAACTACTCTTTAAAAAAACATTTCGAGTCCTCAGAAAGAATAGATACACGTAAAGTGAGAAGCAACAGCCTCTCGCTAGAGTAAACATACCAACAAAACCACCTCGATATACAATTCAAAATCAGTCTTGACATCATCGACCATAATTCGAAATAGCTATGTCCAACAACAGATAGGTCTTGTATAAGAAATGTTAACTACTGTAGTAACAAAGGAAAAATCTAATCGTAAATATAGAAATGATATCAAAATAGTCTTCCAATTAGTGCGCCACATAGCTTCCTCACGTAATGTTTCGCATAATCTAACGATTTTATGTTTTTAAAACATATTATTGTCAAATTTACACCTCAAAATTGAAACATTCCAAGATAAGACATTTGTTCCAGACATCAGAGAACATTTTTGGTTTCGTGTCTGTCTGTCGGTTTGTCGTTCAAAATTTTTGCGAACCAACAAATCTTAAACACTAATCATCCGATTTTTTAAGAAATATCAGGTGTCCATCTGTTAATTACACTTAATCTTAATGCCATAATGTTAATAATATAATGATTAATAACCGACTTTCAGAGGAAAAAAAAAAAAAAAAAAATTGTTTTCACACATTTTACATGAGTAACTTCGAGCTCTTCACGTTAGAATAGTTAATTGCTCAGTTTTACTAAGTCTAGGTTTAACTGATATTAAAATATAATTTAGAAAAAAAAAATCAATATCATATATTTTAAAAAAGGAAGGTAAACAAGAAGGAGAAAGAAGAAAGAGAACAAGCGGTTACGTGAAACTAGGACAAATCAATTCAGTAACGATGTCCTTCAAAACAAGAACCAAGATAATGTGAAATATCCTATCCTTAAATCCTGTTTATTTTTTTTCTACATGTTTTTCTTTTCGTTCATAAATAGATAAGGAATAAAAAAAGCAAAGAGAAAAGTGAGCCAAACGTTACAAAATGCAATATCCTTAAACGTTTTGACAGGGAGGTGAATGCAGGAGGCAACTCAAGGCGCTTTCACGGTGATGTGTAAACTCAGCGGCCAGTGGAGTTAGAGCAACCAACAAAACTGGTACAACAACCAGCTGAGTTCTGTACCAATCACCCCTGTCCTTGATTCATACACACTATTGCCCACAATCACCCCCTTAATGATCAATTATTGCTATTCTTTTCTTATTGAAATAATAATAACTATACGGTTAATGATAAAAAAAAGTAGACTAGGTTATTAATATATATAGTTTCAAAATCACTTTTTTATCCTTCCGCATTTTACAATACGGTTGTTGAATTTTTTTCTTTTTTCTTAATTTATTTCTAATCACTCTGTTTCTGTATCATATATCCTATCGACACACAATTAATCAATTAAAGAAAAAAACATATAATCATGGGGAAAACAATAGGTATATATTTTGAACACAATAAATTCGACAGAAAAGACAAAGCGGTTTTGGTCGAGACAACAACCGACTCAAAGCCCTATTCAACCAAATTCAAATGAAGAACACAAATGATACTCGAAAGGCACCACTCCTCATTCCTCATTGATCTACTTGACTTCAGATTTCTTCGCTACTTATAGGTTTCAAGACTTGTTACGGAGGAGCCGCCGTATCTACAAAAGTGGATCAATGGGACAGCTGCACGCGACTAAGTCTCGTCTAAATATGCCTCGTCTATTTTCATCCTTAAGCAATGCAAAAGGTTGAATCAATAAAAGAAGCCTTTTTCCAAAATTAATCTTAATCAACAAAAAACAATAATAACTTATTGCGTGATCACTTAAGGAAAATAAACTCCAACTTTGCGGAAACATCCGCGAGGCGGAAGTATACGGGGTACTAAAGTCAAAATAGTAGGTACATATATACCCTTCATGATGCATGTCGTTAAAAAGCTCTTTAAGAGTACAGTAATTTTTGTTATGTATACATTTGTCAAATTTTCATTTAATTGAGAGGGGTAAAATGGAAAATCAGACAAAATAAATTCTGACTCCGCTTCCTCTTTTACCGGTTGATCGACCGCTGATGAATTTTCTGCTGATTCTGCTTCTCTCACTATAAGGTACTTTAGTCTTTTTCGCTGGTTTATTTTAAAGACAAAAGTACGAATTGAGAGGGAAAGTCAGTATCCTTAAGGAAATCATCTTCAGGGTCTACGAGTGGTAAGTTGCAGCAATTTTCATTGCCGCAATGTTTGCAAGCGATTAAGTATGAAAGACCCGCCTACCTGCACCCGCAAGATGCACCACAATTATTTATTTTTCAGCCGCAGGTAATGAGTTCATGAGTCTTTACGGTACCCTAGTACCATTTGCACCCAAAGTACTAAATGTGCACAAATGCTTTCATAATCGTGTTTCTGTCATCAAATAAAGAACGTATAGCAATTTTCATTCATATCGGATCAAAATAGTAGTATTGTTAGGAGTTAAGCTTTTCTTATGTGTCCCAAGTGATCCATGATAAAAAAGTAGTCTCGAATTTGTGTCGCAGACAGCCTTTAATCACGACAGATTGACTGTACTAAATGGAAAATGAATGCCGATAAGGGGATGAAGGGTGATAGAGACCGTAAGGAATTTAGACTGAGATTAAAATCTTTTTGATAATTTGTAACCAAATATGACCATTAATGGATGTAACCCTGCTTTCAAAAGTAAAGAAACTATTTTAATTTTTAATTTCTTAATTTGAACTTCATGCGTTAAACTTAAATGCCAGTTTAAAAAAAGAATAAAGAGGCTAGGGTCTTTGTAGTAAAGACCCTAGCCTCTTTATTCTTTTTTTAAATTTGGGTAGAATTACGTCTTTATTTATTCCTAATCTATTCCAGTATGCATAGTGGCGAACCCACGGGAGAGCTGGAGGGCTTCAGCCTTTCCAAATTAAGTTAGTTTTTTTTTATATAAACTATACACACTACACACTCCCATAACCTCTCCCCCCCCCTCCCCTTCTACATATCCTTTTGACATCTGGGCACCTCCAAAAAAAGTCTTTGGTGCGCCATTGCGGCACTGGGCAATCAATTTATTACAGTAAAATCAATGTATACGTGTGATAAGTAAGTAATTAAATATGCACATTATAAATTAATGATAAACGAAAGTAGAAAATTTTTACTCACATATTACAAAGTACTTCCCACCTCAATAAAGAAATATTGTTATTCAAACCACTTTCTTACCTAAAACATAAAAAAATATATATTAATTAGACATTTTATTTGTCAAAGTACTAGAAAATATTAGCATTAGTAGAATATTTGTATATGGAATTATCTCTAATATTACGAACAGGGTTAACTTGTTAAAATTTTCTTGTACAGGAAAATAATACTAATTTCAGACGATAAATAAGCCCCAATTGTGCAAGGGGTGCCAAAATAAAAATGCCACAGTCCCTGATGGTGCGACACAACAAAGTTTATAGAAATGAATAGTATTTTCCTAGATATAAGACACTTCAGAAGAAGTCGAAGCTTTCTTTTTAAGTAGGCATCATCAGGTCAACCTTCAAGATAAGAAAAAAAAAAAAAATCAACAAATTTTTCAGTTTTAAAATATTCTTTCAACAAAAAAAGAATCTCTTAGATTCAACGAGAAAAACAAATCACAAATCTCTCGGGATTTGCCAACCAAGAAGATTGGCAGAGGGAATCAGCAGAGCATATAAAAATAAACGATATCGTGTAGACAAGAAGGGGGGGGGAGGGGGTTCAAAAAACAACAAATCTCCCTCTTTATGAAAAAAAGGACGGATTTAAATCATGAAATGACGTAAAACTGTTAAAAAAATTATTCTACTGAAAGAAAAGTTTATAAGATTAGAATCACGATTTTCACATAACGTGTCATGCTGATATTTACACTACTAGTGATTAAATAAACTATAATTCCTACTAACTTAAACTAACATAATATTTTGATACATACTTATAATAAATCATATTTAAAATTAAACCTCTTATCCCAACAAAAACACTTGTAAAAAAATAATTCTTGCGTAAAACGTTGTGAAATTATTGGTTTAGCAAAGTATTCCCCTGTCCAAGTGAGTTCTACTAGGTTTAATACATCCAGAACAAGTAAGGGCTGTTGTTTGTCTGTTCCCACTCTCTATTCTCTGTCCCTCACAAACTCAAAATTTTCTTTCCCAAATCATTCTACTCGTATAAATTTAAAAACATTTTCTGACTTGGCAATTAACAGCACAAATAGGATAAACAGAATGTTGTAATGTAATTTATATGTTTCCAATGGTTTATATTAAGATTTGTTTTTAAAACAACTGTTATGCAGTGTCAAATACAACTTTGTATCTTCATGCTGCGTAATTGCCAAGCCTGAAACGGATTTCTGTCTCGGAAATTTTAAATTCTGAGACATACAAAAATATCATTCTTTAGAGTGATCACAATCATTTCGTAAATTTCAGAAGAAATACATTATAATCGCTATACATATTAGAATACCATGCATAACCATAATTTAACATACAATAACGGAGAGAGAAGGTGTAGCGAATAATTTATATTATAGTCCAGGAGATAGCATACAAAAAAGTGCCTGACTAACATCAAGCTAGAATTTTTTGTATAAGTAAATATTTTTAGTGCCTTTTAAGAATATGTGGTCGGAAAAGTTCATCTGCGGGACATACCTTGGCAATACACATTTGAAAAAAACAAACCGGTGCGGAGAGTGGCCAAGTCCCGCCCTTTTTGGTAGACAATGTGATTTTCATGATCCTGAGTACGAAATTAGTTAGTAGACCAAAAATCAAGTTGATTGTAGATTTTCACTTAAGAGGTGACCTCTAGGATTTGGAGTAATATTTGACTAACTAACCTATTAAGTGACAAGCTATGTCCATGAATGGATAGTTATTAAAATTATACTCCAAATCAAAGTGGTCAACTATCAAGGGAAAAAAATAACATCAACTTTATTTTCGGTCTATTAACTACTTTTCGTCAGGATCATGAAAATCTCATAGTCCACCATAATTAGTGGGACATGGCCGTTTTCTACCATTTTGTTTTTTTCAAATACCTATATTGCCAAGCTATGTCCCGCAGGCGAACTTAGCCGACCACTTATTCTTAAAAGGCACCAATAAATTTACAAAATTCTAGCTTCATGTTAGTTAGGCACTTTTTGCACGCTATCTCCTGGACTAGTATATATTTATTCAATATTTACAATCTTGTATAGAGAAGAAAGGTTTTACATGAGTAAAAACTTATTATTATGCAAAGTGGTATTTTTATATGTTATTGCTAATTTTTTTTAGTACAGAAATACATGTTTGATTTAATATTTGCGCTAATTTATGATGTAGTTTTACATTTTCAAGATCAATATAAATAAAAATTTCTAAAACTATTCAAGAAAGCTAATGTCTACCATACAGCTTACGGTTAAAATCTAATAGTTAGGAAACATAGTGTTTAATAAGTCTGTCAAGGTTTTAAATAAGCAATATAATCTGCTAAAGAAAGAGAATGTGGAGCTAAGTAGACTTGAATACTTTCATAAGGAGAAGATGGGATGAAGCAGGGCTGTGAAATCGAGGTCACGGCCTTCCTCCTCAGCCAATACTATCTATGACTCCTATAGCAACATCTATATACTATATATGCACATATCTTTCATACATAGTTCACTATAGTACGTGCCAAGCGTAGCAATTTCACTAAAAAAAAATATCAACCCCATACTTCGTCGGTCATTCGGTCAAAAAATAACGTTCGAATGAAATAAATTGCAAAATTCAACATTTTAACTAAATAGGACAAAATGGAATGGGTCTTTTTAAGATGTCAAACATCTGGGTTCATTCCGAAGACGCGAAAAGATGTTGAAATTGTTGTGAGGTCACCACAGGAAATCAAGAGGGTGTATTTTGCACAGGTTAAGTAAACATGTAATTATTTTACACGATACTCAATTTTAGATATAGTTAAAAAATGGATCTAGGGTGGTAATTTCAAATCTAGAACTTATAACTGATCACTAATACTCAGCCAATTCATATATTAATAAATAAATGTATAAAAACTATTTAAACAAAAAGTCTTATTTCTTCATTCCAACCATTTTTCTTAATTGTTCCTTTATAATTTCGTGACATTTGAGACTTAGTTCGTGTACCTTTTTCATAAAGAAAGAGAGAAAAAAAGTGTAACTCATGCGATCAAAGTTCTAGACTCTAGACGAATTAGAATACAATTATTTATTTTTAATGACCGTTTAGTTTCAATCAAGGTGGAAAAAAACCGAAACTTTTATAGATCGGATTTAAGGGTATAAACATACACACACATTTTGTATGATATCCCTCATATTGCTACGGGATCTTTTATATTTTTAAGAAATGTACAGCCCTCTCAATTCGATAAAAAAAACATTTTTAAATATATACATCTACATCATAATGCAGTATCTTTCGTAATCCATGGTCCTGAATTATGAGCTGCAAATGCACAGACAAAAACAAAAAATAACAAAAGCGTGAGAGGTCACACACCTTATCGATATGTTTACGGTTAGTTAAATATAAAAGGTCGAAAAATAGAAAAAAATAAAATAAAAAAAATCTATCTCTACTACTGACTTTTCTCATGAGCATAATTACTTCTACTTTGTCCAGTATTTTACATTTGGATCA
Source organism: Gerris buenoi (assembly GCA_001010745.2). NCBI lineage: Eukaryota > Metazoa > Arthropoda > Insecta > Hemiptera > Gerridae > Gerris > Gerris buenoi. The sequence goes on along the minus strand of KZ651079.1, from coordinate 825,852 downwards.
GTTTAAGGTTTCTTGTGGTTAAATTTAATTACTATTGAACGATTTATTTAAAATTTATTGGAAATTAATTCTACCGTAAAGAGACAGAACTCAATCCGTTTTCCACACTATGGATTTTGACGATAAATTTATAATTTGTATAATCTTACGAGTTTAATTTAATTATAAACAATAAAATTAATTTTGGTATAATATTTTGGTCAAAACAACAATAAGATAAATTACATTAATACAAATAATGGGAGCTTATTATATGTTAGATGGTCATCCTTCAATCATTTATAGCAGTTGAACTGATATTAATGCAAAATTAAATAAATAAACCAATGAAAAAATTACCTCTTAAGTAGATTGTTGTTATACAATTCCAGTATTAAGTGAATAGCCTAATATAGTAATGGTTAATAAATAACGATAAAAACTAATTAGTAAATAAATTAAATAAATCTACAAATAAACTAATGCTAATGCCAAACTAAAGGGGGTCATTATAATTTTCAAGTGTTCTAGAAAAAAAAAGAGAGTCAACTTCAAGTTATTTCAATAACTATAATTGTTGTATTTCAAGAGTTTTCTTCTCTTCAGATCTCAATAAGGAACGATGCGAAATATTACAGGGTACACAAGGGATTATGCTTAAAGAAGCCAGAAGGCCTTGGAAACGAGAAAAAGTTTTGCAATGAACCGTACATGAGAATCATTACCCAATAACTTCTCTTCACAATATTATACAAGCCCTCGCTAGAAACCGTAGACAAATATTGAGCATCGAACAATAAAACTTCTGATACACATAATATTAAAAAAAATAATAAAATAAATAATACATTACATAATAATTGATTTAATTAATTAAACTTGATTATACAATATATGTATATCTATAAATAAAAGCATAAATATTATTAAAATATATATTATAGAAGAATTATGTATTAAATTCCGACAATCTATTAAATTCAGACAATCTATTTTAAGAAATAATTAAAACACGTTCTAAGGATTTCGTAAAGAATTAAATCATAAAAAAATTAGATGGAATTCATAATTCAATTTGAGAATATTAATGAAATAAAAAACTAGATTAAACTCTATTGAATTTTTTGGTTTTTTTTCTTCTTTATTTATTTATTTTTTTATTTTATTATTATTTTTCTTTTTTATTTATTTATTTTTTTGTATACTGTATTAAAATCTAAAAATATCTTTAGGACGAACTAAAATGCATAAAACATCACAAATGTACTAAAAATATATAAAATAAAAAAATATTGTACAGTTTTTTTTATTTTTTTTTATTAAGTTTGCAACATTAAATATTATAAAACTGATAATTATGATTGATAATGCACAGTATAAGGTCAAGGAAGCAACTGCGGAAAAACTCAAACATTCAACGAGTAACAACAAAAATATAAATACATTTATTATCATACTCGTTATCATCTAATTGCATTTTATTTTACAAACCGCAATTGCATTGAAAAAAAGTAAAGTAGTTCTTTATCGATTGTTTCCTCAGAATTCTTATGATTGATAAATATTCATGCGTTTAGTCTATAAATAAGTTATATTGAGTTACACATTTATAAATACAATGCTGAGACAATAATATTACTTTTTCATTTGAAGGAGAGCACCATTTATTCGTTTTCACACCATAAAACGGAGAAATTCAAAAAATAATATATACATGATTTTAAAATCTGCAACTTGGAAGCGGGAAAACTTGCAGTACGCAGGATCTACCGACAAATTCCGTACACTATCTAGTTACTAGTAGTTACCCACAGAACGCACTGTGTCAGTATAACGACGATAGTTTTCAATATGACGGCGCCAAAGCAAAAATAATTTTTCGACGTCGTCAGTTTGAAAATCTTGAAGATTACATTTTCCAACAGAATGGGCCTCAATGGAGACTATCCGTCCGCCGATACCCGAACGAAAAGTTGCTTTAGCGCTAGATTAGTCGATGTGGTGGTGGTGATCTCTTCTCTTTTGTGGAACTTCTGGTATCTTTCCCTGAGGTCACCAGACGTATCCTGTGATTTTTTTCTTAAGGGAGCATTAAGGGTGAGGTCTGCAAACTATCATTACCAAAGGATATATTGACAAACTGAAGCACTGTAGCAGTAATATGATCACCCCATACATGCTCAAAGAGGTAAGAGACAAGATACGAGTTAGAATATATTTCGCAATAATCAAGACTCCAACAGTCTGTCCCAAACGAGAGTAGTTGACAGTGCGGGAAAAACTAGCAAATGGGGTGAGGAGCCAATGAGAGCTCGAGATTTTCCCGGACAAAAAGTTGGGCTAACTATGCAAAGATAAATGTCTCTAGTGGAGAGGCTTTCTAACTGTGTGTCACTCGACTTCTCGCGCTGACTGGGACGGACTGTAAATACAACATTTAAGAACTTTTCGGGGCAACCAAAAAATGGCTTTTTGAGTGTTATATTATAAGATTTGTCTCATTCAGATAGAGTTAGTATATTATAACAAAATAAAAATAGAATAGTAGTAATAGAGTTAGTATAAAATAAAATAAAATATTATTAGTGCAAGATTGGGAAACACATTAATACATTCCATGAACCCCGGTTTTTTCACCTTCGCATTTCAACCGAAAAACTTCGACAAGATGAAATAAGAATTTGGCAACACCGGAGTTACTTTTTTTCGACCGGAGGGATAGGGGCGTCTTATTACCCCCCCCCCCCCCAAAAAAAAAAGTTCACACTAGAAATTACCTTTATTTGAGATGGAAAAAACAGATGCTTTCAACAAACAGAGGCACGCAATAAATATGTGTTTTATTAAATAAAAAATAGAAAACAAAAATATTAATGCAATGTTAAGAATATCACTGTATTGAACGAGTTTTACGTATTTTCACTAGAAATCTTGGCGTCGAATGATTGAACTGCCACGGACAGGCGCGGGCTAAAATGGAGTACTGCAAGTACGCAGCACCAGAGCTATGAAAACTGAATCAAAGACGAGACTGACAGACTAAATCAAAGATAGAGAAATATTCAGAAGGTTGCGCCAAATACACCAAGGAGAAAAGACAGGTGCACCGCTCCGTCACGGAGGTCAGTAGCAATAATAAACTAGAAAAAAATGATTTAAAACTCAAACGTTCTAAATAAAAATACTTAACAAAAATGAAGGTGCAATTAAAATCATATTAGAAATAATTACACTGAGATAATAATTACACAATTAGATTGAAAACTAACAACTAAGAACACTAGAAGACTAAGCAGAGACCTTTAAATAACCAAAACACAACACAAAGAAAGTTACTGTTAAAGATAGATTAAATTAAATAAATTAAAAAAAGGGTCAAGAATACATCAATTTAGAATACAAAATTTTAAGGTGTAAAAAATATAAATTCTTGTATGACGAACGGACTAATAAAAAAAAAAAAAAAAAAGAGTCAAGGGCGATGCATATAAAATGAGTAGGAAGGCAATGATAGTTAATTGAAGAAATGAATAATGCGAGTTTTACATACGAAGGCGATCTGAGAGTATATATTTAAACTAATGAATGAAAGAGTGCCAGTTTAAACGGATTTTCGAAGAGATAAACAGACAACAGGGTTATATGTATATATAGCATCTTCAACAGTACCTTTTCCTTTTTTAAAAAAATCGGTCAGATAAAATCGAACGATACTCTCTGTTTACATAATATGTATTAAATGATGCTGTAATTAAATCCCATAATTATTATTTATTTCCATAGATGTTTATATTATATTGAGAGCGCCTCTCTCGAAAAAAAGCTGTAGAGCAGGGGTTCCCAAACTTTTTTGGTGGCGTACCACTTAATGTGCCTTGAATTTTTCATGTACCACTGATGTTTATACAGGACTTTTATTTATAGAAGAAAGGGGGTCCAGGGGCCTTCCCCCAGAAAATTTTTGAGTTTTAAAGGTTCGAAAACGTAGGGTATCACATTTTTTTTAATGCAAAACATTTTTAAATTTAAGTTGTACCAGACCTGCGTACTCTATCATTATTTTTTACTGGTTTTATATTTCTTAGCTTTTTACGTTTCATCGCACACTTATTACCTCAATTTTGAACCACTTCCCGTCATCCGATCTTCCTCAAATTTTGCACATGGAAACAATTATAAAGGTGAAGAATACAGAAACCAAAATAAATAAATAAAAACAAAAGTTGAAAAAAAAAAGTTAAAAATAAGAAGTTTTCAAAAATGGCATTTTTATATTTTTACCTTTAATCACCTGGATAGAAGGAAGGTGTTTGAGCATGATTGCATGATTGTTAAAAAAAGGGCTTTAGATAAAAAAAACAAAAAAAAAACATGAAAGAACAAAGAACATCAAATTACAACAAAATAACACGAATAGAACATAAAATATTAATAAAACTTGTATTTAAAAAAAAAATTAAAGAACCATAAAGAACATACTAAAAGAATACGTCATAATAAACGAATAAACAATATGGTAAGGCAGGTTAACTGGATGGATATGGTTACAATAATTGGCTAAAACAATTTCTGGAGTGATGGGGCTGAGTTTTAAAGACATCATCCTCAACGCAGTAAGTCTGTTTCTATACTTGGTTTTGAGGTGTATAAGGGATGAATACACTCCTTACAACCAAAAATATTTATGCGGCGCGTACCACTGGACCCGATCCCGCGTACCACTAGTGGTACGCGTACCACAGTTTGGGAACCGCTGCTGTAGAGGACTCGTAAAAAAAATCTGTAAATAAATAAATAATATATCATTAAATTGATTTATTATTAAAGACAATTAAAAAGTTTTTAACAGGTGGTTGTTTATTTTTGATTTTTGATTTTCAGGTAAATCAGATTTACTTTCATCACATCAATATCTCGGAAACTAGGTTAGGTTCGTATTTAAATAAATTAAATGAAAGGATTTGTAAATCAAAATCGTCGTAACCGTATTTTAATTTTTTTTTTTTTTTTTATCGCCCCCATATTTAGAGCTAAAATTCATTCATAAATTTCGCCTCGGACTAAGATTCTTCTAAAACTTTAGGCTAAATTTCATCGGAACCCCAGAAGTTAAGGCAAACAACGCAGACATTTTTTTTTTTTAATTTTGGTCTCAGGGAACCTTAAAACGCGCAAATCCATCATCTCAAAATCAAAATTTTTCTCTAATATTCCACGTAAATGAGAAGGTAAAAAGGATTTCATAAAATAAAAAAGGTACCTATATAAAATATTTAACTCCTAGAAAATATAAATATTTGCAGGCTAATAAATTAAAATCAAATTCTAATAAATAAACTTAAAGTTAGTTAAATTGAAAGGTTAGTAATGATTTTTTTCTTAATACCATAATTTTAAATTATGAAAGGTCCAATGATGTAGAAGTGTCAGCACATTTTGTTGGGTTAATAAAACGTAGAGTCTATTGTTTGTCAAAAATAAACGGACTCAACTAGAGTTTTTGGGTCAGAGAGTCTAAGAGTTCATGAGCGGACCTCGAATTCAATAGCACACAACACATAAAAAACATTGTAAATATAGTCTTGAGAGACCTAAATCAACTATAAAGATACGACGTAACATTGGCAAGAGCTTTTCACCCATCAAACATATTTTCAAGAGTAAACGACGTAGAGCAAATGACACTTGGCAAGAGGTTGGATTTTCATCGCATATCGGGTCTCTCAAAACATCTTGCATTGTTTTGTTTGTGGTAGCCTGATTAGTTTCGGTAGGTGAGTAGAGTATAAGCGTCAGCGTGGGATATATTTTGGCAGGTGCACCGCCACCGCGGGGGACACTGCGGGTACACTGGGCGTTGCATAGAACGAGGAGATGGCCGAGGGCGCGGCTCCACATTCCTCCGATTTAATCGTCCATGGACAAAGATTTAAAAACACCACAACTACATTCACATCTCCGTCATGGATTGAAACGGGTCAGCTTTTCTGTAAACGGTTCGTCAAGGTTTACTAAAAGAGAGTCCCTTAAAAAGTATTGAAAAAGATGAAAATAAAACGACAATAAAAACAAAAACGTCGTTGGGTAAAGGAGATTGATGTGGGGAGCGAAGAACACAAAGAATGCTTCAGTATCAAGCCGGCGGCGAGAGAAATTGGGACCACTGGCATTTGGAAGGGAAATCTGCATAACTCATTAGGAATCGACGAAATTCCTTAAATGATTCTCTAAGCGAGATCCAGTTCAACAGGAAGCACCTATAGAAGGACTGTCAATCAAACATTATAAAATATAATCTATTATAAAAGAAATGCCTGAACAGCTATAACTAGGCATCGCATGGCTCTATCATTAAAGCGAGAGTTTTATAATAAATATTTAATATCAAGGAAATAGTTAATCATTATAAATTGATAATTAAAGAAGAAGATTGGCAAGAACAGAGGTTAGTGGAGTGACTTCTAACATGTTTTAATATCCCTAAAGCACCCTTCCACTAACTCAGTCGCCCCACAACTATTGTTATAGAACTTCCACATCAAGAAGAACTTATTACTTGTATTAGGTTGAAAGTGTACTTGTCTAAACCAAAAGTGCTTTAGACTATTCATACGATGTTTTATCAAAACCTAAAGGTTAGAACCTTGGATCCTGTTAAAAACGTTTACTCTCTTTTTAAAACCTTCAGATCGCATTTTAAGAATTTAGCTATTAACGAACAACGGTTTTGCTATTGTCTTTACTAAAAAAAGAAGCTTCTAATATTTTAATTTTAAATTTAAGCAAGGGAAGCCCACTAACGCTCGGACTGATAACACTGTCCAACAAACTTAGCGTGAGCGTGAGCATTAGTAAAATGAACATGTCAATTTTTCAGTCACATGTCAATTATTTAGTCAATTGAATTCATATATGACTAAATAAATTATCAAATAAACTAGTTATAGTCCTTTGATACGAAATTAGTTAGTTGTCTGGCCATATATGAGAATATAGGCCAAATTAGTCTTCCTTTAAAATATATTGATAATAATTAATATGAACCGTATCGCAATATAAGAATTTTCAGGGACTTTTAAACATGAGTGCAGGCATGTTGTTAAATGAGATTCATTAATCGTTTGACCTTATTACCTAATATAATTTACGAAATTATTATTTCGAATTATTTAATACAAAATAAAGCAGCGATAAAATTACTGCATACAAGTGGAAAGAGGATGCAGGTTTACAAGTGCAAAGTTAAAATCTCTCCTTGTTCAACCTTAATAAAGAATTAAACCAAGGTCTGATTTACCAGAAAGGTGAAAGGTAACACATCCTTGTTTTCTAGACTGAATGCACACCAGAATCTATTTTAAACTTGGAATCGAAGTAAAACAAACCCTCCATTGATTTTTTTTAAATATATTATTTTGTCATAATCCTTCAAGTAAAAATGTCTCAACGTCCAATGTCTCTTGAGAAAATGAGATCAAGGTGGCTTACCTTGGACGACCCACCCGGCTTACACAGGCTTAAACAACAGCTTTTATAATTAGACTCGATAAACACGCAGTCTCAATTACATCTTAAAAACAACTATTGCATAAAAAAACAACCGATTAAAGTCTTTTTAGTTTACAAGATTATAGGACATTTCACAATGCACAACTAATGTAACTTATTAGAATTGAAAATGCTTTTATTTCTCTTTTAGACATTTATTGTAAATTTTAACTGAATGAAGTAAAAAAAGAAAAGTTTAGAAATAAACTTTATATACATTCTCCTACAATATATAAATATATGAACAAAAAACAAGAGCCATGGACTGAATACAGAAACACAAAATTAATTTGATAAAATACCAAAAACAATAATAATAATAATGGTCCGTAATTAAGTTAATTTAATTAATACTTTTTAAATCCTGCGTCAAGGGAAGAACATGAAGAAGATTCAGATTAATGCATAAACTATTAAAATGATTATAACATAGATTAGGTATCAAGAGTTGCAAATTGTCCAATTAAAAGTAAGAAACTTGTTTTATCAAATAAGATTTTTCAAGGTTTAATATCAAGGGATGCAAGAATAATATACACCAGAGACATTAGAACACCAGAACCTGTATTGGCGAGCCACGTTGTATAGAGTGAATAAATCCACGTGGACTTTCAAAAATTATGGTATACAACAATCTACTAAAATGATTGTTGTATAATACTGTATACCGTATCCCTGAATTTAATTCAGGTTACTTAATTATGTATAAAATTACATGTGGTGTCGCGGGACACCCGGTAGGAACGAAGTTCCTTATATTTTTCATTAAATATAAATTTTAAAATCACACTGCTAAAGACGTATAAATTGCTAACTACTACTTATTTTTGACAAAAACCAAGTGACATTTTTGACATATAACAAAAATAAACAAAGCAAGTCAAGTAACAGGGTTCCATAATAACATTTTTTCCCGTCTTTTTTAAGCTTACGTTTACGCGAGCGTTGCGCGCGAACGCTTGGGCGGATAACGTATTCCAACGAACTCAGCCTGAGCATTGGTAAAATGAACATGTGTACCAAATTTCAACAAACTCGGTGATCTTTTACTCAAGTTATCGTCATCGGTAGATTTCGTGACGGTAATTTTGTGACGTGATTTTGGTAGTTTTTTCGGATTCACTCCCGGGCTCCAGAACGTGCCATAAGGAACTTCGTTCCAAAAAATATAAACTGATTATCTGGGAACCATCTCAGGATCTTACCAAATTACTGTTTTCATTAAAAAAAAAAACAAAAAAAAAAACAATAATGTCATCTTTTGACAGGCCTTCTTACTGGACAATGCCGTCTAAATTAAATCGACATCTACGCCTGCTTGGTGCAGCTAAATGCCAGTTTGCAGGCTGGGTGAGCAAGAAGATGAAACCCCTTCCCACCTTAGCAGGTTCCAGGAAATCTTTGGCTTAGCAATTCTGCTACTGATGGTTACTTCCTTTACGCCAGGTACTCACTATACCTGTGTCTGTCAGCCTGTTTAGTGGGTATAGTACTTTTAGAAGGTTTACTTAACCGGGTTTACACCTATACGAGATATAACTGCTTAGGACTTTTAAGTACATTTTTTAATACTTTACTCTACATTTTTAATATTTAAAGTCCCCCAGGGAGAAAAAAGAAAAAATCAAGACAACAACTCCCTAGCCTTAGCACAACTCCCCGCTTTATACATCAAAGTAGCGATTTGTTACTTTATTAGAGTTGGATACTGGTAAAAGCTCTAAAACAGTGCTAAAGACAATTTCGTAAGCAGTAAGTAAGTGTAATTATCTAGGGTAAGCAACATCGCTGTTTGAAAATCCAATTGGTTTTAAAGGGAGTTTATTTATTAGCTTTGAATGATGCAAAAATGCGTTGAAAATCTCTTTATTTTGAAGATACCAGAGAAATCATTTTATTTAAAAAAGGACTAGGAAATCACGGTACTAGTTAATTTAATTAATACTAGTTTAATAATTTAGTTAAAATTAGTTAATACTAATTAATTTTTGCACAATGCACGGTAATCGAGCTAGATATTTTAACTAAAATCCAACTCAAGTTACAGTGCATAAAAAGATATAAAAAAAAAAAATATATAAGAATATAATTAAGGTTCGTAATTAGTAACATATTTAATTTAAGGAAAGTTATGATATGTTTGATAAAAACATTCTATTAATTTTTTTTTTTTTTTTCGTTTTGTTTTAAGACTTAGCACATTTAATTTTAAACATATTAGAAGTAACTCGATGCTCATTATGCCTTTGGCACAACGATCAAATCATTGCCTAAACAAGAAAACTTTAACCAAAGTTCCAAGCGAAAAGAAAAGATGTAGAAGAAATAAAAAAAAATATAAGTAAATGAAACAGAAACAAGAAGTAACCAATGAAGTAAAAAGTCTAAAAATAACTTTTTTACCAAAAAAAGTATGAAAATTACACTTCATAAACCTGAAAGCACATTAAAGCTGTAAACTTTTAGTTTTCAGATAGTTGGTTAGATAGTCAGAGCAGCGACCTTACCTTGATTCCACTCTTAGCGCCTATGATTACCATGTAATTACATAGCCATTCTACATGTATAAATCTGTACGTTTATAGTACAAGGGAATTATATAAAAAAAATATGACTGCGCTATTTTATCAGATAATACTGATAATATTATACAACTCTGTTCTTCCGCTTACAACAAGTCCAGGTTAACCTGAGATTATATTCAATGATATTTATTTCTTTTAACATAAACCAAAATTAAAGGAATAAACATATATAGACGTAAAGAATGGGAAATTATAATTTTAAGGGATTTATTTTTCAATATGATGTTTCTTTTTTTTAAAAAAATAATAAGGTATCAGCATAAGATTTGGAGATATAAAAGAAATCGATAAATCTTCTGATATTATATATTGATAATTCCAAAGCATATCTGTTTTTTTATTTTATTTGTTCCTTGAAACGGCGAAAAGAATAAAACACTATCACTATAGCAACCTAGGTATCATAAACTTATAGCGAAAGATCGTGACAACTATCTCATTCCGCACTTTAGTAGAGAAAGTAGGAAGGTTCGAGGTCGAAGTCGAGCCGACGAAACGGGTCCGATAAGCCGTATTGGCCCTAAGGAAAGAAGTTGAAACCGGACGGACGAGCACTCAGGAGCACGGAAGCAGGACCTGAACTACGCATTACATCTAGTAACACCCCCAATCAATAAATAAAAAAATGCTATTTAATAGTGGCCGCAGACTGATACGAAACCAGCTTTCCAAATACTAAGGAAACAGTGAGTCAAAATCGTAGATTATCAATTACTAAATAGACATCAACTGCTCATTACCACAATTTTTTTTTTTTTTTGGGGGGGGGGGGGGGGGGGGGGTAATAAACGAGATTTAGTTTACGTGCAATAATTTATAAAATTGCTCTTTAAGTATTCCTCGTATTTATGAACACGATAATTTAAAGACTTACAGAAAAATTTATATTTGTACGGATGATATTGATTCACAAAAGAAAAGATAATCAGATTTCCACCATTCATGCAANGAGCTGAGCGTGCATTTTAATCATATTTATTTATTTTTTTGCATTTTTTTCTATTTTACTAAATAGAATGACCCCTCATAAATGACAATATGACAAAATTTAACATAACAACAATAACTGCACTCTTAAAGAGCTTTCTAACGACATACATCTTGAAGGGCATATACTATTTTAACTTTTGTACCCCGTACCCCCGTGTAACAATTTGGACTATTTCAGATTTATACCTTCCTGTGGTTGGTCACTATGACTGTACCAAATTTTGTGCAGATCGGTTCATCCGCTCAGGAGGAGTATGCATCAGAAAAAATGCAAAGTGTAGTATAAGTGTGTAAAAACTATACAAATAAATACGAACTATAAATCTTTATATCAATTGAAATTAATTAATGTATGAACTGTAAGGTCATAATGATAAATAAATGTTAATATTCAAGTGTATTATAGTACAGTATTATAGTGCTAAGGCATGGCAATCGGAAAAATAAAACGTATATATCCTGGTACAAGAGGCCTACACGAATAGTACATTATATGTCTAGTGCGGAAAATTTCATTTTGCTTGCGAAAGTGGAGTTTGAACCCGAGCGAAAGCGAGGGTAGTTAAACCACACGAGCAAAGCAAAATGCAGTTTTTTTCGTACCGTACTTTATCTACGATTGTTAGATTTTAATAATAAATACGGGGGAAAAAATTACCAAATAAACTTCCTGTATATTAGTTCGTATTTCTCTTTTGATAAAGATGACATTAATTCATTATTTGTATTTTGTGCCGAATTAATTATTTCGGGAGGCGTATTATTCTCCACATTTTCGTCATAATGACATAAATCAATCATTGTTTGTCACAAAAAAACTCGATATTAACAGTTACTTAAATTAATTAAACAAACAGCAAATTAGTTTTGTTAAATGTAAACAAATCGTGCGTTAAGGTGAAGAATTCTTCTTTTTTACCGCACTAGGGCGGAAAAAAGAGGAATTATGAATCGCGCAAACGCAATGAATACAAGTACGTAAAGCGTAAAGAATCACTTTCTACGCATCTAAACAGAGATACAATGTTTAAATTTCGTATCAATCATAGATAAAATTATTTCCTAGTTAAAATTAAAACAAACAGTAAAGCAGAAATATTAACATAATTTGGTATGAAATAATAATTACAAAGGACCCAAATAATTTGTGAGTTATCCGCAATATCAATATATCAGTCGTAACGACGGGTCAAGTATAATAATTATAGTTAACTGCGATGGAAGATATGTGATTCACAAAATCTCAAGAAATATAAATTTTTAAAATGTTTATAAAATCCATAAAATGTAAAGGAAACAACGAAAAATAAATAAATAAAATTATTATTTGTATATCCTTAATTAAAGTGCAAGCTTGGATATAATAAAAAACACAAGGATACAGATATACATAGTTTTTTTTTTTTTAAATTGCTAAGCAATTTAGAGTCTTAAGATACTATTATGGTCACGGTCAAAACTACACATATACAATTTATATACTGTACAATGTTCAAGTTCATTAAAAAATAATTATTCATAGACAATATAAATAATAATGAATAACATACAGTAATATTAAAGAATAATCGTAGGTTACAAATAGATTAAAAACAAAAGTAAGAGCAGTAAAAAAAAAGTTTGGTCTCTATAATTAGTCTTTATCAGTCCTATAAAAAAAATTATGATCAATTTGTTATTAAGGAAAATTATTTTATCCAAGAGGAGTATAGAAAAAAAGAGAATAGGGGGGAGGGNTCCTTAAGATGATTTCTATAGACGCTCCCATATCAAAAATAAAAATAAAAATTTAATTACAACATACAAACAATTTCAAAACATAATATGTATGTCCAAATCAGAATTTCGTCCGAGGATATAATCTTAGTAAGTGAGTTATATTGTTGATGTTTGCATTGTTCATTAATTAATCAATACATTACGCACAAATAGTTCTCTCATGTACTCATGTATTCTCTACAACGCTAGAACTAGCAGTAAACATGTACTTGCTACAATGCTAAAACCAGTTTTGATGAACACAATTTTTCGTAATGAGGATTACACATAATTAAAATATTACACATGAGGATTAAATTACACATGAGGATCACATAATTAAAATATATTACAATGTGGCTAAATTCGTAAAAAATGTTTCTGATTAAACTAATAGTTCTGTGACCAGCAGACCTCGTCCAAAAAACGTATACATAGTTATATGTAGTTGTTAATAACTTTAGGGAATATTCATGCTAAAATTAAAAAAAAAATGGAACGCGTTCTGCCATGACTCGTAACAAACAAACAAACTTGACACAGAGACCTCGCTACTATATATATTATAGTATAGAAAAAAAGAGAATAGGGGGGGGGGGGGGGGGGGATTTAGAAAGCTCTGAGGCATTTACATACTCTTGCTCACGTTGGTTTTTACCCACCAAGTAAAAAAAACACATTCCCTAGCCAAGTACGAAAATCCATCTATACATAATATAATGTAAATTATTTATAAAAAATCGGGTGCGTGTGAACTTTTCCTAACTTCGGAGGCCACTAAAGTGGAAGCAGCATTGGGCGTGCGTGGCCAGTACTTGGATGGGTGATCGTTTTGAACTGATTTTTTTATTATCATTTTTCAAAAAATACACATTATTTTTATTTAAATAATAATTTGAATTTTGGCGGTTTTTTTTTGAAAAATGTAAACAAACAAAAGTATCAATAATGATGTAATTCTTACCTTTTAAACTAAATTGGAATTGCATCGGGTTTTTTGTATTTATTCCTTATTTTTTTCCAGTTAGTCGGTAACTTCAAAATGGCGGCCAATATCGAAATTAAATTTGGTGGGTTTGTTAGTCATATACAGGGAGGTAGTATTGGTGTCAAATTTTAATCGGATTTTTAAAGTCGATTGGACCCCTTTTCGATTTTTTAAAATATTTACTGACTCAACAAGCAAACTGGGTTCAAGATGGCGGAAACAACAACTAGAAGTAAGGACTTATTTTCTGCCAAGTTTCAACTCTCTAGGTTAAAAACCCTAGGCGCTAAGACGATAAAACACATGCACACATTCAGACGTCATGCTGAAAACCACTCAGGAGGACTTAAAAAACACCCAAAACGGATAATCCAGTTGAAATATCGAAAAAAAAAATTGGGTGAAAACAATACTTTTTCCACCATCGGTGAGGAAAAGTAAAAACAAAAAAATATATAAAGATAAAATGTGATTGAGGCAATCAAAAGATAACTGAGATTGTACACATGTTATTATAATATTTAGTTGTAACGCTGATAACTAAATACATAACAAACATCAGAGTAAATAAAGCTTAAAAATAGATAAACATGCGACAACAGTAGATAAGATTATAATTCGATTAATACATA
>KZ651079.1:788413-811271 GCA_001010745.2 Gerris buenoi | reverse complement strand
ATATTTTATATTATTAATATTTATATATATCTATGTATATACATATATATACATACATATACCCCTTAATAAATCTATATAAAAAGGATAAATAAAATTGTCTCTCTGTGCCTATGAACATGATGGCCTTATGAAGGCTATGAGCTGCTTTGGCTAGTAAAAAGTTTGATTTACGCGGAGAAACAAATTTATTTATTTATCCTTAAGATGATTTCTATAGACGCTCCCATATCAAAAATAAAAATAAAAATTTAATTACAACATACAAACAATTTCAAAACATAATATGTATGTCCAAATCAGAATTTCGTCCGAGGATATAATCTTAGTAAGTGAGTTATATTGTTGATGTTTGCATTGTTCATTAATTAATCAATACATTACGCACAAATAGTTCTCTCATGTACTCATGTATTCTCTACAACGCTAGAACTAGCAGTAAACATGTACTTGCTACAATGCTAAAACCAGTTTTGATGAACACAATTTTTCGTAATGAGGATTACACATAATTAAAATATTACACATGAGGATTAAATTACACATGAGGATCACATAATTAAAATATATTACAATGTGGCTAAATTCGTAAAAAATGTTTCTGATTAAACTAATAGTTCTGTGACCAGCAGACCTCGTCCAAAAAACGTATACATAGTTATATGTAGTTGTTAATAACTTTAGGGAATATTCATGCTAAAATTAAAAAAAAAATGGAACGCGTTCTGCCATGACTCGTAACAAACAAACAAACTTGACACAGAGACCTCGCTACTATATATATTATACTAATACTAGCTGTTATGCCCGTGGCAACGGGCAGAATAAATATGGGTAAAATAAATATGGAATAAAAAGTTATAATTAAAATACATATTTAAATAGATATTTACTGTTTAAATAATAAGTTTTATGCATGGAGTTTCATTACAATGGAATGGCTTTGAGGTAGCGTTTTCGCCTGACGCACAGGAGGTCACTGGTTCAATACCAGCAATGGCGCATCAATTTTTAACTTTATAAATCATTTAGAGTTGAGTCGTCACCGTTGCCATCGGGACACTACTCGATTATATAAAAGATTACTAAGACTTGATTTTAATTCCATATTCATCGGCTCCATTCAGAGCCTTATAAGTTCTATATCTTAAGACTTCTAACTCCTATATATTTATGATAAACCTCTAGGCTAGATAGATAAATATGTAATCGATATATATCCTTAGAAATAATATTTGTGGAAAGAGTAAGACCAGACGAAGGTAACGCGGCTACAAAAGAGTAGCAACATTGAAAAAATATGTCTGATAAAAAAACAACTAAACCCTATGACAACATTCTAGTCGACATGAACATCAGGAATACGACCGAGATGCCATGGACTTCTTAGTCGAATTTAACCAATTGAATACAAATTCAAAGATTGTATTCTTTCTTGGCTTACGTGATTGCAGTTTTATACAGCAACGTCTAAAGATAATAGTTATTTTTTTCCTCTCTTTTTATTTCGCATCGGTCTCATGAGAACAGGTAAGACGATACCGGGGGAAAAACAACGCCACAGTCTTTCTTCTCAATATCCATGACATGTCGGCGAATCCTAAGCCGAACAGGCATGCTCGTCACAGAGTCGTCATCCAACTCGAATATAAATCAGACTTCAGGAGGAGTGGGAGGTAATAAAATACTTTCCAAGAGGAAATTTCGGCTAGAAGGAGAGCTAGAGGAGAAATCTCCCAACCTCTCAACCTGTTAGCATTCAAGTCACAGTATGTTTAATAGGGCCTCAATATGACTATGAAAATAGTCGTTAAACTTCCTGCAGATGACTCAATGCACAAGTAGGGGTTCGCCGGGAAATGACAAATACCGAATTCATTACTTGATACAAACATAATGTACTTACATGCTAACTAGAATTTCAAATAGATATCAACAATTTATTTTGGATTTTGGTTCTTCAGTACGAAACTAGATGGACCTTTCACATATACCTACATATTTTTATCATTCTTCCATATATGTCTGCACTATGATAGAAGAATCAATGCATTAAATTTCCCGTACGTTGCTGAAATACAAAAATAGAGATAACATTAAAGATTCCTACGGTTTTATCAAGAGGAGACCCTTCACAAAACTTCACTTTCTAGAGGATTTTCAACATTTTTTTACTGATTTATAAAAACACACAAAAAAAGTAATAAATATAAAAATACATTATTGAGAACCAGCTAGCAGCTAGAGGGAATATAGGGGACGCGACGAGGAGCGCAGCAGGGTTGCAGACCAACTCAACGAGTTATTTTAAAAACTTCCGCATAAACTATGCACGCCGTGCAATTATTTAAACCCCTTTCATTTATCAGATCAGATAAAGCCATAAGCTTTTTTGTAATTAAATTAAACAGGAAGATGGAAAAATTCACAAAACCGCACTTGTTTATAACCTGCATCTCGTAACCTCCCTTAATTTAAAAATTTATTCATCTCATGGAAAAACATTGAATGAATAATATTTAAGTATTTTTAGTCACTCCTGGTGGCGAAATTTAGTACTAAAGTGAAAATCAAGTTACCTCTTGTTATATCCTAACTTCCTGATACTATATTTTAGACCGTCACATTTTTATGTCGTTTTTTCCGAGACGAAATTATTATTGTCCCCCAACCCAAAAACATGTTCATGCTATCTTCCGAATATGTTGGAACTTGGGATCGCAAGGTTGTTTTATAATAAGTTCTTATACACATCCTAAGTACAATACAATTTAGCCACATTCATCACAAAGATCAATTTATTAAAATAAGTTGCTTGTATCATATCAGAAACAAGGAGTAAAACAACAATTTTCTCGAAGTTTTTTAGAGACAACGCCCCCCATTTAACTAAGAGGTACGACCCTACGGAATATGTACACGCGAAAATCATTGAAATGGGATTCGCAAATTTGGAAAAATCATACTTCTTAAGTATTCATCATGGAAATAGAAAACAAGAGACTTAAGGTACTTCACAGCTTGCGGATCTCGCCGCGTATCCGGCTTTGTAGTTAACGATATATTCATGAAGCTGTGGAGACGTATTCGTGTTCATAGTTATTTCTTTATTAAATTCTATTCATACAGCATCATTTCAATGCAAGTAAATACATTGACAGTATTAAGTTAAAGATATGACCTTTCATTGATTTCTTTTACTCTTTTGATTGATGTATTTAGAAAACACATTTAAAGCCCTTTCATTTTTCTTTTATGCGAGGGGAAAAAAAGACGAATAATAAAAAAATAAATTCCTTGGAGTAAAGTAGAAAATGAAATCTATTTATATTATTAAAAAAGTTTTGTAAATAAAAAATGTATATGGGCAGAGCCCCCTAGTATTGTTTAAAAAATAATATTCAACAATCAACAATGTATATTATTAAAATACAATTATATTTACTATTTAAATTAAAAGAACGGAATAAATAAAAACAAAAACATAAAAAATCGGGTACGGGGTACCTCGGAACTTTTCCTCACTTCAGAGGCCTTATTTAAAAAACCTTATTGGGTTGAAGATGGCGGAAAAAGTTGATTATCCGGGCGGCACCACTACAGGTAATGTCTAATTTTTCTGCCAAGTTTCAACTCTATCCGTTAAATACCTTGGGCGCTACGATGATAATGATAACACACATACATACACACGTCATGCTCAAAACCACTCAGGAGGTCTTAAAAACACCCAAATACTTTTGGTGAAAACAATACTTTTCCTACTATAGGTAGTGAGGAAAAGTAAAAATTAGAAGAGGACTAGAAGTGAAGGTTTTATAATCAGGGTTTTAAGCGGATCCGCAAAAAAAGTTAGTTTGGAACCAACTTTTTGCGTATCCGCTGTCAGAAGGCCATTGATGAATCCGTACGCGCGGAGATCTGCTAGCTGTGAACCCACCTTTAAGAATTCAGATCTTTTCTCCCCCTCAGCAATTCCATAAACCTCTTAAAAACGAACAAATGCTTCTAAAAAAACGGGCTAGGCAAACTCGAGTGTTGGTGAAGACAAAAGCTCGATAAGCCTGAAAAAATGATGATCACTTTTCCCAAGAAAAAACTATAAAAAGGCCGTAAAAACAAGACACAAGGTTCCACAAAGCGCTTAATGTTTAAAGATAAAGGTAGTACATACTGTAGTAATAGCATACGTAAAAAGTACAACATATAAATAAAATAACAAGGCCTAAATATATATATGATTAAAAAAAATTCTGAGAGGTCAAAAGAAAAGAAATAAAAAAGTTATTTTTACATTAATTTTTTTTAAATCAATTCTATCTATAGCAAATAGAAAGAAATTACATATAAATGGTAGTCAATTTAATACTTATGTTAATAATTTAAATCAGAGATCGAAATTTAAAAAATTCACTCATCATTTGCAATGTAAACTACTAGTCTAAGTAAAGCTTAGGTTGTAGGTACTTACTAAGGAAAACTTATTAATGATTGGTATCTATTTAAGTAATAAATTGTTATTTATTTTATTACATATTTATATGAAATGAAATGGTTACTGAAGCTATACACGTATTTATAAAATATTAATTAAACTTATTTGTTTACAGTTATGCATAATATGCAGTAAAATTTTAATGTGATGGAAATTAAAACAGATTTGAATGTTATTAAGGGCATACAATGAATTGTCTTCTTACACTAAGTACCATTAATTTATTACTGCTGGTTTGTTAAAAACAATGAGGATAATCATTATGAATATATTCCTACACTATGAACTAAATCATAGTTGGCACTACTTTAGATTGTTACTCCCTTTTTTAAAAAACAGGAGGGAGTAACAATCTAAAGAAGGAGTACGGATTTTTTTCTTTTAGACTGTAACTCTTCTTATAAAAACAGAAGTGGGATATTTCTTTGTCCCAAAGTACATTGGACTAAACCTCCTTTTTTCTTAATAGTTATTTAGTTAAAGTCATTTTTATTGTAAAACAACATAGGGGAGTAACAATCTAAAGAAGTACACCATAGTTAGTATTGGGGAAAAAGAAACGACATCAATTTTACATTAGTTTTATAAAGGATTTAAATGCTATGTTAAAATATTCAGACAAGCCATTTCGATCTCTAGCATTACGTTTGCTACAAATCTGCGATTTAGAATGCCCCAGAAAAAAAGGGCAGCAGGGTTGACCTGAAGACCTTACCGTGATCATTCAGAATTGTTTGCCCCTTTCAAATTAAAAAAAACAACTATTTCATTCAGGCTTCAAGAACAAATGATATCTCAGATCTAGGAGAAGGGGATCTAAATAATCCAAAAGCTATTAGACTAAAGGTAGGAATAGATAAGTGTCTTTTATTTCCCGAAATCAATTAATTATTCTAAACGGTTTATCTGCAATTACTTTTTAATAGATATTTATTTTTAAATTGAATAGTACACTACGCGTCTAGTGCGGAAAGTAGCATTTTGTATGAGAGTGTAGAGTTAGAACCCGAGCGATAGTGAGGGCAGTAAATGAACCTACTCACAATTCTCCTGCATCCTAGGTGTAAACACCAACATAACTGGTGAGGCCCAGAGATGTGAAACATTTTTAATAACTCAGGTTGTTAATAAAATCGAGTTAATGAGCAAAGTTGCCAAATCCTGTAATTAGGTAATAATCTAATACCAATACCTACCTATATTGATCGGGATGTAAAAGAAATAACAAAAAAATAAAATGCCTATCTTTACTTAAATATGTTTTATATAGGTTTGAAAAATACAACTATGATTTGATTTGTATGTTTGTTTATTATATATTTATTAATCGATAAATATTATTTGGCATCATTATATAGAAGGATAGATGAAGAACTATGAAGGCTATAAATATTTTCAAAACCGGTTTATAGTCAGTGCTAGTTTATACAATTCCAGTAGAGTTATAATTTAATCTCAAATTATCAAGTATTAAATGTTATATAAACATAATTAAGAGTATAATTATTTTAATCATTAGGGAATTTAATTTGAATAAGTTTTTAATTTAGTTAAAACTAAAAACATTGGGTGGAAGGCTACTGTCCATACGTTCCCTTCTTAAAAAAACGGTTCATAGACGTTATAATCAAGTATGACAAAGTATGAAGAATCGATCTATTATCTTTAACATGATTTTAATAAACTCGCACCAAAGCAGATATGAAAGTGTATCGATATTAGCCTTGTTCGATCAAGAACCCATGAAAGATAGGTTTGAATTGTTATAAAAATATAGTTCTAACGCTGGACAAAAAGATATATTCAAAAGTATAATCTAAGACAAAAGGTTTAATTATTTTCAGGGCTCCACGACCTTTTGTTGTTTAATTCTAAACCGGGGCTTGATTTATAAAGGGAAGCTTATTCAGAACAGGTACGATGACCTTGAACAAGGTATAAAAAAAATAAGAAGCGACACCTTAATATCGGCATTATAACCATCAGGTAAAAGATCGCTATCGAAACGGAGTCGGTCGAGACAACAAGGCACAATTTTATAGATGGCTGAGTAACAATGAATGGGTAAACGGCGAGGAAATAGTCGGGTGCATCCTCCGCACAGGAGTAGGGGTAATTGAACTACCGGGCTCTACCCAAACATTCTCATTCTTTTAAAACGAGTTTCAGGTTGAGGTTACGCCATCAGCGACCAGCTCCGCTAAGTCGAGGAGTCGAGGACCTAGGAATTATAAAATGAAAAGTGTTTCTGCTTAAAAGTATAGAGGAAATGAATGTATAGTCAGATCAAAACAAGCTTTAAGAATTCGTAAAGAACAAATATATAAGATATTTGATAAGCTGGAAGTTCTGGTTTCATATGCGTTAACCTTGAATAACTAGGAAGAGAAACATAAACTAAACCAAGAAGAAAAAAAAATGAGTGATACTTTTAAAATAAAATACTACTACAAGGTATCTACTGCAGATTGTCCTGTGTCGTCTATGTAACGTACATAGTATTATAGTACATGTAATAAAGGCAAATAAAAGCCTGAATGACAAAATATTGAATATTGTAGGAACCCAATAAAGAGTAGCAAGAAGTTGTATATTAAAGAAAATGTTTCAAGGAATCTTTTTACCTAGTCTTGCTAGTATGCATAATTTTAGTTATGTCTAGCCTCCCTGATCCTTTAATTCCTTCATTTAGTATTTTCTAGATATTTTTGCGAATTTATAATACAAAGACCTCCAGTAATATAATGTTTCCTTATGTTACGTTAAACCATTTTTAGGGTCCCTAAGCAAACCCTCCTGCGTCACAACACAGGAGAATGTAGAGTATTAAACGAAATAAGATCCTTGAGTACAAATATATAATGAGTATTTGGTTTTTTTTTGTACCAAATGTGTCCTTAAAAGTACGTTATTGGTATTTATTGGGTAAAAAAAAACCTTTTTTTATAGAAGTCCCATATTTTGCAAGACTAAATGTCCCCCTCCCCCCAAAAACTATAGTATTTTTATCGAGGGATTGGTTTGGACTAGAGACTTAAGAATTGTTTTATTGTACATGGACGATAAAAATATTATTATAGTAGTTTGCTTCACGACCCTATCATAAACAGTTCAAAAGTTATAGCTTAAACAAACTTTTTAATGGCTGCCAGCTTGAACAGCTGGGCTGAACCCTACGGGCCCTTTGTTAGTACTGAAAGCACATACATAGAAACTTTATTTAATATTAATGAAATATTATATTTTCACTATATTACTGCACTGTTAGGTTAAAAAAATTAAGGGAATTCGCAGCTTGGGGTACTATGCGTCCCTTACCCTCATACACTCTACGAGAGCCCTACCAAATATGTTGAGCTTGTAAATTAATTTATTATGGAATGAATACATGACTGTTTAAATAGATAAATAAAAATTACAATTCCATACTAGAGGTCGACCAAGAAGTCATGAACACGGTAGAAACTGAAAGCTTAGCTTTGTTTAAAGTCTGGACTTCCGAGTATTGCCGAAGTCAGTATAGTCGGGTGCTATTCTAGTTGTCAAATCTCACGAATAACAACAGAAAGGTTTCCCTGTTTTGTTTGTTTTTAGTTTTTATACAGTACGAGTTCGAGTTATAGTCACAACTGTCCTAAACGATTTTCGTAAGATCCACAAATCCGCGGGATGATGCAAATACGAAGGACACTACAATTAACGGGGATGAAATAAAAAGTTTCATTAAGTAAGTTAATCAAACTCAAAAATAAAGAGAAATAATCAATAAATAATAATAAAAAGATATTATCGTATAGTAGAAGTGATTTCTTATCAGGTACAGTGTTGCCTGTGGCAAAAAATATAGAAGTTAAAAAAATAAAATTATTAATAACCAAAGAACAACAGTGTTTTTTGACAGTGATCTATTTTATTAAAAACTGACTGTACATGACGACACTAGCGCACTCCTCAGATTACCATGAATTCTTGGTCGACCTCTAGTAGTAGTAAGGTCCAAGTACTAGTAAAAGACGGGTAGGACGAACCACTTCTTTGAACCTAGCAATTAGGCAATTTTTAAGTCCTTTTTACTATCCCCGCGGTGGATTGTTCCAACCACTTTACACATCATACCTCAGTACATTGTACCGCCGAAGCGAGTATGGTAAATGGCATTCCTACACTAACTATCGAAATCAAATTTGGTATCGCGACATGACTACCATGTTCTCCACTCTACTAGAAAAAAAGAAGTAGGGCTTTAAAATTAACGAAATATCTGTTACCACACCCTCTAATGGCCACTAGGTAAAATCAAAATGGAAAAAAAATCACGGCTTCTCAGACAACAAACGTAGTACAAAAGAAAATAATTGATATTTACACAACTATTTAAATCACAGTTAATAAATAATACCACAAACAATAGCTCATAAGTTAACGTTGTCTCCCAATAGAAAATACAAGTAAAGTAAAATTGTAAATAAAGAGATGATTGTGCAATTGCAAGGAAGGAATATTGAAGTATTCATCGTGTGAATATTCTTTAGATAATAGATATTTAATAACAAGAATTTATTTTTAAGGTTACACAAAGCAAAACAGGAACGAAGGAAGGTCACAAGAATGAAAAGTTGAAAACTGTCATTTGCGTATCTAAATACTTTTCCATGCAAACAAAACACGATAATGCAAACCACAAATAGACAGATAATAAGTATAAAATGACAATAGCTTGTAACAACTAATATAAATCTATCTATAACTCATGAAGTATTTATGTCTCTTGTGTATGTAATAAAGCTATAATAGACATAAAATGTTGTTACAAAATAAAGAAATAATAATTTTACTACTCGCATATATTTTATTACATAGCGTTACAAATTATGATAAAATATGATACAAATTATTGTTCTAACGTGGATTTTTCATTTTAAAAATGATAAAATAAAACTAGTTACTTTACATAATTGAAGCAAATTTAATTTAGTGGGGGGTCGTAAAATCTTATCAATCACGTTTTATTATAATACCTATATTCTTATCTAATGTTTGGGAGGATATACGTTTGAAATAAAATTTCAAGTTTAACAAATGAAGATTTATAACTCTATAGCTTTCATTCGGGGAACTTATACATTATAAGTTGATAACTAATGATACTTAAAATACAGTTAACGAAGAATTAATGATAACTAAATTAGTAACTTTTAATAACTGTGTGAAAATTAACTTAAAATTGAGGATATTGAGGATCATTCAAAAATAAAATATGTATTCTTCAATTTATAAAAAAGAATAGTTTTTTTTTTGTTTATACTTTTATACCATTGTTTTATTCTACACTAGCCATCACCCCGCGCTCCGCGCGGGGTTCATGCTATGTAGTAGTAGTACTATGCCCTTTCCAATACGCCATACGGCTGCTGCACCAGTAAATATTTAATAACTTTGGTTCTACTCAATATTTTTCGATGAAACCAAGCCTACAAATTGCACAACATGTTTGCGCTCACCTTTGAAAAAAAAATTAATCGATTTCATTTAGCCAGTTTTGCGGCTATAAAGTCTGACTGAGGCGACAGACACACATACACACACGAAAAAAGTTAAGGCCGGATTCGGTTTTCGGAATGTATAAAACGAAAAAATATCCAACAAATTTTCAATTCTGACCAATGTACAGACAAAACTTTAATTTTATATATATATATATATAACTTTTTTTAGTGTTATTATAAAAAAATCACAAAACTTTGTTACTACAAAGCTTAATTGAAACGATTAGTGATAATTTTAATTTTTTTAAATTTTCCTCTGTTATGGGCAAAAATATTTTAATGCATAGAAAAGTTTGGTATTTTATTTGAAAAGCAAAAAATAAAATACGTTAGTATTTGTATGAAATTTTCTTTAAAATTGCTATAAAAAGTCACCAGAAAGCCTCAAATATAGCTTCTATATTCACACACACACACACACACACACACATATTTATATATATANATTCCTTTGTCCCAAAGTGCATTGGACTAAACATCCCTTTGTCTTAATAGATCATAGAAAGGAATGTATAAATAACTAAATTATCACAGACACGCATTGAGAAGTTATATTAGGAGAAGTAAAATTAATTATAGTTTTATTTATTTATTTTTTTTGTTTGTTTGTTTGTTTATTTATTTATTTTTTTATTATGACAGTGTAACGCGTTTTCGTGTCGTATTTTGGTAACGCTTTTCGAGTTTATGTGCCAAAGTACATACAAAAAAAAGGAAAAACAAAAAAAAACATTCAAATGCAGAGAGGGGACAAATGTAGAAAATTCTAACGTTTGGGTTTTGAGAAAAAAAAAAAAACTTTAAAGTATGAGGCTGGAAGCTAGAAGAGTTCAGGGAAAAACTGGAGAGTTTTTTTTCTACAAGATTCTGCGAAACGGAAAAAATGAAAGAAAACATGCAAACCAACTTCGACAGCGAATATGATATGGACTGGAGGGGGTTTTAGCATAGAGTATTTTTATGTTGTGGTAGTATTGTGTTATAGACATTGTTTTGTTTACGGTTTACTTGTGCTGTCAAGTTAAGTTGTTAACAGGATCGTCTATGCGTGTGTATATTCCGGTCGGACAGTCAACTGCAACTGTTCAGGTAACCGGAATATACAAAGTAAACAGACTCAGGAGGCCAGCTATCGGACACACTATTTAGTTAAAAGTGACAGGCCTGCCCGGATCGTGTGTACTCCACTTTAAAATAAAATATTGTGTAATTAGTTACAACGCAATTTAATTTATAACTTGAGAAATTTGTTTTAATTATTTAAGAGTAAAATTATGGTGAAATAACTTATTTAAAAACTAAAACAAGACGTTGTCACATAATAAATAACATAGTATAGAATAGAGTATATGTTCTAAAATAATAATACAGTATTCATTATTTTGGAGCTACATATAATTAAAATAATTAAAAGATAAAAATAACTTTTTATATACTACGTTTTTAAATTTTGTGTCATAAATTATAAATTTGAAACCCGTCAAAATGAAGAGTGTAGGTAAATATGGGTATGTCAAAACAAATAAAATAACTTGTGGATTTTTCCCGAACTAACTTTCCATACATCAAAATTGGCTGAAATTTAAATTTTGATGAAATATGGCTAAAAGTATTAAAATAATGCATTGTTAACGTGTTCTGAGCTATCGTAAAAGTTTCAAATGTCTACCTACTCGGGAAGTTTGTTAAAATTCGATTGCAAGATTTGTACCGGACAAACAAACAAACAAGAAAGCAAGTTAATAAAAACGTAGTAAAATAAGTAATAACTGTAAACAAACAGTATTCAGCACTGTTTGCGAAGAAACTCTTTCGCGTATAAAAATACCATCAAAGACTTAAATATAATACTGTAATAATATGTGTAGAATGTACATTTCAATAGTTACATTATCATGTATGGTAGCACCATACAAATAAATTAAACTATTTTATATAATTGCACAAAATAATTAAATTAAACACTAAAATGACCAATACTTAAAAGAAAGTGAGAGATGATGAAAGGTATTGGTCTAATGCTAATTTAATATTTTTTATGTATATTTTGCCAATAAATTTACATCGTAAATATTTTATGGACGACGAACCTCAGTCTAAATAATTACATATTTCACATCAAAACATATTTTTGAGATACACAATGCTTGTCATATTATCTTCAGCTTTTAAAAAAGATTATAACGTAGTCTTTGACAAAGTAACAAAAAAATTGATTATTTATTTAAAAAAGATTTTAACGTAGTCTTTGACAAAGTAACAAAAAAATTGATTATTTATTTAAAAAAGATTATAACGTAGTCTTTAACAAAGTAACAAAAAAATTGATTATTAATTTAAAAAAGATTATAACGTAGTCTTTGACAAAGTAACAAAAAAATGGATTATTTATTTTTTGTTTTAGTTCGTACTTGTATCATGTTTTTACCACGATTTCTAATTTTAGCTGAGACATGCGTCACATTCTAATTTCTCAACGATATATGTTTATATTTTGTAGGTCAGATATTTGTCACAAATCATTTATTTTTAGCTCATCTCATTTTATCTAGACGGTATATAATTTAAATTAAGAAGTTAAAGATAAAAATATATTTGATTATACGCTGATAAATATATTTTTTTATGTAGTACAAATATGAAAATCAACGTTTTGAAAACTCAGATATATGAGAATAACTAAAACATCCCAAACTCATGGTAAAACAGTTCAAAGTATTACTTTAGGAGAATTGACTATTTTTAAAAAGTTATTCTAGTTATACATTCACTTGTAAATATTTATATGTCGCCTTCCTTTATTTTAAAGAATGACTTGAGAAAATCTACGTTTAAACCCCATTGGAATTGTTCCAAATATACTAACTACCCATTCCAAGAAACACAAAAAGAATTATAAAATGCCAGAATATAAAATTATTCAAATACGAACCAAATACATTTCCATACTGTCAAAAAATATCAAGTACACACCTGAAACAAAAAATACAATAATTAATTTTCTTTTTAATATATATTATAAATAATGAATGACTTAAATTTAATAAATAAAATATAGGTACGTCCAAAAACTCTGTAAAGTTATATGTATTGTTTCATTGTCTTGGACACCAGATTTTCACCATAATATATTAATTGGTTTTATTAATGTTAAGATAGCCGATAGACTACAGTTAGACTTTTGCTTCCAAGCTTACTGAAGCAACGGAAGCTCTGTAATCTTTAGCCTCCAAATTATTTTTTTTTAAATAATAATATCTAATAATTTTAGGAACAATTAGTAGGAAAAATCTTGTTCTGAGATCGTTTGTACTCACAAACCACAATAGTAAATAGTAAACTACATAAAGTATGCACTTTTGAAAAGTATGTAATAAAGTAAGTACTTTTGTAACACTATGAAAAATTAATATATGTAATTAATGATTATTCTAAATAAACAAGTAAAACTCAAGTTTAACTGAGTATGGCTATAAGTTCTATAAAATATGTAAAAAAAAAATCAGAGAAATTTAATTTTTCTGAATAATGGCCATGCTTCACAATGGAAAATAACAAAACTTCAAAGCTTTAACGTAAAAAGAAACTATGAGAAAGAATCAATAAGAAATCAGCTAAAACAAATTATTGTATTTACTGTCTAATAAAAACAATAAAATTAATTCAAAGAGAGGTTGAAGGAGAGAATAATTGAAATTAACCAAAGAAAAGACATTAGACTATGACAATGACATTGATAGATAAGATAATTAACAAATCTATGGAAGCCTTACACCTTATTGTAGGTTACATAAGTCAGTCAGACGCTTGTCATCCACAGAACCTCCTACAATATTTATACAAGCACAGGTGAACAAATGGAAAAACAATGTTACACCAGGAGGCAGACAGTTATCGATTAAAGATTCAAATATATAGTTCGTAGTGAGACTCTATCGCTTTTTCATATATTTTGCACTTATAAACAAAAGATAGATAATGTTATAGTATTACCATAGAAATCATCATTATTATGATGTGTTATAATTAATGGCATTGTAAAATCAACCAAACATTAGATAAATTTTAAGTATGTTAATTTATTTAAATATGACTTAATTTTGAAGTCCAGGCAGACTGCAGTAAAAAAATTAAAAATAGACAAAAGGGAATACTAACTCTTTATATACATTTATCGATAGAAACATTAAGTGTGGAGAATGTCACCATACTGCACAAGGTTCTTGTTCGTACTGGTTTAGCAACACAATATACACATAATTGATCGATGCACAATATAGTTCCAAGGAGAACACTTTCTGGCAAAGCTTCTCTGCCACATTCATTCCCTGAGTATTTATTTCAAACATAATACCTAATAATTCAAATAGGGAGAGTTAAAATTGTCTTTATCAAGTGTAAAAAAAAGATAAGGCGTAAATGAGAAAGTAAAATTTTAAACGTCAGTATAGTAATTAAATATGATTATGTTATCAAAACCTCTTATCCGAGAATAAAGAGAAAACTAGAAATATAATACTCTAACCGTAAAATTCTATAAGCATTTTACTTAACATTATACAAGACAGTAAAAACAACATTAATAATCAGAGCAGAGGTTCTCTACTTACAGATATAAACAGAATAAAACCCGTGTCATTATTTATGCGCATGAAAGATAATAGGATAAAAAAAAAGAAGAAAAATTATCATACACACCAATCATTTATACTTGAAACGAGGTAAAGAGATCGGTATAGTACATATTAACATTTTACAACTACTATCCCCGTGCTTGTTGGCTATTTTTAGTAAATGTGAATACCAAACATGAATATATATTAATTCTTTCTTTCTTTCTTGTTTGAAATTCATTATCAATTTAGTTTATATCGTTATAAAAAGAAATGATAATAGATAAATAGTAAAAGTAAAAAAATAATATATAATAGAAATTGTCTAGATCAAGTTTAAAAATAAATAATAATAATAGGAACTAATAATAACCGAACCGGTTAGATATTACGTTTCTTTATTTTATTTATACCCGAATCTGACAGTCTCAATGTTAATATAATAAGTTCGACCTGCAAAATCAACATTAATATAGGTATTTACATTCCTAAATGTTATACTAGCAGAAGTAGGAATGGAGCGCCAGGCTAAATAGGGTCAGAATATATGGTTCACGCTATAGTACAATCATATTCCTTTTCAGAATGAGATTCGAAAAATGTGCACGGGGAAAGCAGATGATAGGCGGTGAAAAGACAAATAAATAGGCACGCAGGTCATACTCCTTAAACATAGATTGGACTTTAGAGGAAGTAAATTGTTTTCTTTATTTTAACAGAAATTGTTTACATTAAATAACACGAGAAGATAAGATTCATATAAATAAAATCAATAAGTTGTTTAGTGAGTATGGAGAATATCACCATCTGTTACGTCACAGTCACCTTCTACAAATTTCTTCTGCAATAAAATGGCCAGCACTTACCTAAAATATTGCGATTATAAGATTGATTCTTTAATTGTTTTTCCCCATATTGGAGGATTAGGATTAAGAAAGCTTTTAGCGAACAGAGTTTCTTTATGCACGATAAAACAACAATAAACAGTAAGCGAGAACAAAGGAGTAGCAGTTGTTTATAACTAAGAAAAAAGGTTATAAACAACCACAGACCGCTCGCGCAGATAAGCAATCACAATAATTATAAACAAGAATGGCCTAAACAATTCCGGTAAATTATCTGACTCCAAATCACAAGTGAGAAACTAATTGCCTGCGTACAATGCACATGCTCTAACTAAACTGCCGGTTTTCCGAATATAATCTGAATCAGCTTCTCGTAGTACATTAACACATAATTAAACTTACCTTAAAGTTGACACCGTGTGCTGAATGTTTCTCTAGCTAAGATTTAGTTCTTTTGAGAGGAAAAACTTTATCATATATGTTAAATTAAAACTATATTAAAAGTTAAACAAAAAGGATATGAATAAAGATTTTAATCCTTTAGATACTACGATATAAGAAAATAGTTGATTTTAACAAACATTTGAATTCGTTTTTAAATTCATATAACGCTATATCCGTATCAAATTAGCACATATAATTAAAATCAAAAAAAGTTATAACAGCAAAAAACTGTAATTGGAAAAAAGTAACACATGATGTATTCCCCATGCAGGCTTACCAATCAAAACGTAAATGTTAAATAAAATAGTATTAAATTAGTATAGTATAATTAAAATGATAATATAAAACATACTTTTGCTAAAGTAAATTAAATTTATATTTCACTAGTGTATATATTTTTAGTGTATATTACATATACGAGGCTCATGCTAGGAATATGTGGCAATGCTTTCTATATTCATCGCTAAGCTATTAAATTAATCGCTTTAATAGTTTCCAACCATGTTGCAATCATGTACAATGTACAGACAACACTATAATTGCTTTATAGACAGATTAGTTGTTTAGTTAAAAATATAAGAAGTGTTTTTTAAATAAATATATGAATAAAAAAAAGGTTTTATTTATTTCTAAACCAAGATTGACAAATCTGTTTTTGTTTATTTTTTAAACAAAAACTGAAAAAAATTTATTATCAAATGAACTTAGGTACAATTGTATAGTTTTAAGTTTAAGAGTGAATTACGTTAAGTAAACGGCAATAAGATTTCCACTTTAAACTAAATATATTAAAATAAGATTATTTAATTAAATGAAAAAAAAAAATATGTAAGATACGCAAAAAAGTCCAACAACCAAAATTAGTGAAACCCATCGGTGTTTCGATTACTGTACAAATCTTACATAATTACCAATAACTTACATAATATAATTTTTCAATACTGAAATATAACAATTGCTCGTTATTTCTATCTATCTGTTACTTGTTTATTCTACAGTAAATTAATTGATTATTTAAATATATTTATGTTTACAAATCTAAAAGCCCCCATGCCCCATACACGGTCCAAAAGTTTGCGGAAACATTTTGACCGTGTAAGTGGCTGTTTGATGTTTGCGCAAACATGATGTTCGACGGATTTGGCCTGAATTTGTCCAACATCAGGTTTGCGCAAAATGTTTGATTGTGTATGGGGGCCTTAACACAATCAGTTTGCTCTTGCTATGAGCACTCTATATTGAAGTTTAGGAGACATAAACAGCCACTCGAAAGATATGGGTGTAGCACTTAAATTGTGGGATGAAGAACAGAAAAAAAATACCAATCAATTTTATTCCGAAACCAAGAATATTGTAGATTGTCCATAAAAAGTGTAAAAGAAATGGAGACGGGAAGAGGAGTTAAGTGAACTATTGTTAACAAACTTATTTCTAAGCATCTTAAACAAAAAATAGAATTGCTTCAGTTTCAGTGCAGCTGTTTAAGGACAATTTTCTTTCAGTATTTTTCCAGACGGATACGCTCATAATTAGAGGCATTAAGTGAATTGCTATTATCATCTTCGAAGATAATTCAAATTTTACTCACGAAGAAGAACGTTTAGTTATGGCGATCCAGTCAAAACTAATAATAGCTTTGCTCTGTACCTTCTTAATATGTATAACACTCATTACTACAAGTTGCCTTAAGGATAAACTAACTCTCTTAAATTAGAACTTATCGAAACAATTATTAAGAAAAAATATTAGCCAAAATCAACTTCTTATCGAAAAATTAATAACAAGCTAAAAATAGAATTTTCTATGCCAAGTAAGCAATAATAGACTATTCTTTGTAATTTTCGAGAAACAAATCAATATTTAAGCTATCGTTTCTACACTATGAATTGGTAGCGCCGTAATATTTACTTTTCAGCTATCTAAAAAAGAGAGGGGGTGTTAGCAAGTATAAAAAAATCAATCCGAGAGAGGTATTAGTAAAGAAATCTGTGTACTACAGCCAAAAACAATGAAGGTCGTCGCCACAGAGTGGATAAAAGTAGGGACGTTTACCTGGCTTTATACAAACTGGTTATTATATGAAAATATGGCTGCAATATTAGAAAATATTGTTCGTTTTTGCTCTATGAAACCAACTGGAAACTTAAAACAGAGCCATTTTCCTATCTGATACACACCTTTTAAGCATGAAAAACTAAAACTGCTGCAAGATCATTAAACAAGAAAACGCTATTTCACGCATTTCTAAGTAAGCTAAGGCGTATTAGTGAATAGATAAGACAAATAGAACAATAAAAATTAATTAATTACGAAATACTAATTAATTAACTAATACTAATTAATTAGTACGATAACAGTGTTGACTTTTCCTATTCTGATTAATCTAGATGCAATAATCCTTTGCGCAAATACTTATACAGTTTTAAAAAATTAACAATACTAACGTGTTAAATAAGCACTGAATCAAGGTCGTTTTCATGCAACAAAAACACAATTAATGCAAATTTTATGTTAGATAACACAACTTATTCTTCAATAAATCTTTTTGAGACAATCTCTTAACACACAATGTATCTAATTAGTATAGAAATTTGTAAAACAAATAGGCGAAACAGCCACGTGAGTTGCATCTAAACAAATGTCGTTTGACTGAAAAATAAGTTACCATTGCATTCGCTTAAGACTTTGACAGTGAGACTTAAGACAGTGTTGTCATTATTTGAAACTAAGGCGCGTTGAATTACCTAATGTGCATTATTATACCATCCTACGCGGGTGTTTTATGACAGCACTGAATAAGATTTCGAAACTTCCTGATTTGATGGTAGTTAAGCCTCGTCCAGACTGCCAAACCGAACAGAGGAAACGAGCCGAGCATTGCGCATCAATCTCTGCGCATGCCCAGTCTAAAGAGCGCCTGCGCATCTCAGACTGGGCATGCGCAGAGACCAATGATCGGCTCGTTTCCTCTGTTCGGTTCGGCAGTCTAGACGAGGCTTTAATAATGCTATATTTTTAAAAGATCATTAATTACAAATTTATAGAGGGTAGGTTTTTAAGTGCTGCTTTCCAAACAGCGGCCTTTTCACACTACTTATTTACTGTTTTGAAAAATAATATTACTCAATTTGTAATTGAGTAAACAGTTTCACTACTAATACTGGATAATAGTGTGTATTTTTGTTCAAATTAGTGGGATAGAGTGTTCTCTAAAATGTTAGACAGAAGAACTGCTAAAATAGAAGTAACGGGAGACGGTCGTTATTTAAAGGTTACTTGCGAGAGAAAATTCTTCTACAACACCGAAGGATGATGGCCTTTTCTCCACACACTTTGTTAAAACAAAGACATTAACTATCTTAAAGCGGTTGATTTTTTTTTAACAGGTAATTTTACCTAGATACTGTACAGAAGTATAGAAAGCAGTTGAACTGTAAATTCTAATAATTAAGCAACTGTGAAAACCATTCTAAAAGTAAGCACACATCAATCGTCCAATAGATATATTTTCTTAAGATTACAAAATTTGGAAAAAAAAGCGTTTAGAAGCCTCTATCAAGATTTTTTAAAAAAATCTCAGAGCTCAATATATTTAACTTAAATTAAAATAACAACACAGTATATTTTTATTAACATCAAGTTTCAATAACTTAAACTAAAATTATACAGCCAAATAAACTGATCGAAATTGGCTACGATTTAAACTTTAATATTATGTTTGGACCTATAAAATTATTTTTGTTTTAATCACTGAAAATTGATAAATTATACAGCTGATCAATGACAGCAAATATAATTTTTTTTTTTATTAAAATCTCCTTTAATAAGTGATCCTAAAGAAGATTTTTCGTGGAACTTAGTAACACAGTAACCAACTATATTTTATACCAGCATTTGCAATAAATATGTTTTAGTTAATCAAATTCCATACATAAAATGACTAATACAATAGATTTACAAATAAACAAAAAGATGGATTACGAGAAAGTAAATTATGAATGAACGGAATTCCATAGTTACAAAGTGGACTAATCATTTTACTAGACTGCAGGGTAATTCATTATTACCAGGTGACCAGGTGATATATTATAACCTTTCATTTTATTCCAACCGCCACACGAAACTGGTAATAATATATTAGGCGAACAGTGGAATCAATTACTAACAAATATACATACTTTCCACTCTCCTTCAAAAAAGTAATAAATTTGTTCTACAATAAATAAAAAAATATAATAATAAATAAGAAAGGGTTAGTTAATTCTTATTTATAAAATCGAGTAGTGACTTGACGACGACGTCGCACCTCGAAATGATTTGTTAATATTGCAAAGCGATAAACAATTAATGTGTGTTTTGATTTGTTGGTTTTAAAATAGATATCACAACTTACCTAAATATATATCTAAATTAATTTACTTAATTAAACAGAAATAGGTGTTAACTAAAACGATAAAAAGCTGAATTGAAAGTACATGAAAATCATTGTTGCGATTATCAGCTCAAGTAGCGAAATAGTTCAGAAATTATTTAGAGTTAAATTTTCAAATTTCAAAAGTCGATATATTTAAACTGAAGGCAGATATCACAATGAAATTCAGTGGAAATTATGTCTTGTTAGAGAGAAATAATAAAATATCCATCCCATATTACAAGATTTTTATTTTTTTAATTAAAAAAAAATGACGTCGATTTTAATGACTTCAACAGAGACCTTGTTCCGCTTGGTCAAGAATAAAACCCCAGAGACATATATAATAAGACAGGTTGACATTTTTATTTTACAGAAATAAACGACAACAATAATGAGTAAAGAGGATTAAATACAATTATGGACTCCTACAAAAATAATAATCGCACAATAATTACATTAAATTCTCGTGAGGAGTCAAATAAAAGACACGGTCTGGTGACCAAAACAATGAGTATTATATGATAAGGTAAGCTGGGTAATATTTTAAGGAAGTAAAGTTAAATTATTATATTTCATCATCTATTTTCATTGCCAGAACAAAGTATGAGTACACAATGGGCTAATAATGGCCAATTAAGTGGTTAATTATACAAAGTTTCAATTATTTTTAATCGTTTAATTTCGTTGCTCAACTTGTTTTGTCTAATCAACAAGTTCACTCTTATCTTTTTTTGGTGAGAGCGACAACAAAATTTGATTGTTTTGTTTTGACTAAGAAAATTGATGATTGAGCAAATGAATGAATGATTGAGCAAATCCATAACACACAAAAGAAATAAGTTATAGAATAGTGCCAAGTTAAATTATAGAAGCGAACATGATTCACGACGAAGAACAACAATGACGGACTTAAGATTTATAGAAGAGAAAAATAAATTAAAGTGAAATATGGTAAGAAGGAAGTAGAGAACAACAAATTGGTCAGAGAGTTAACAGGATTAAACAACATAAGAGAAAAAAATAAGCTAGAAAAAATGAAAATAATTTCCAAGAAAAATGGGCTGAAGAAAGAAGGGTGAATACTCGAGTGGAACAGAATATGAAAGATTCTATAATTAATCCCATAATTGCGTTAATAGAACCAATGATGATGAGTTGGAAGATCAACAGAAATAAATTACCTAGCGAAGGTGCAGAGAGATCGAGTTACCATGGACATGGATGATAAACGTACATGGGAACGTTTTACTTAATAATAGGTGCAGGTGCAATATAGAAAGAATGATTACTTGTAGACAGGTATTTATTAAGTTAGCGTGTTTGCGCATTTGCCTATATGAAGTTCGCGTTCATCGAACGGAAAATATGCCTAAAAAAATACCCGTTTAGTTATTATTAAGGTTATATTGCTAATTATTGCACTAAGTAATTGGTAGCTACTCGCTAGAGTACTCTGCAGGCGGCAGGCACCTCCACGACCAGTATACAGGCCTTCATGTTTATTACGGGGGAGTCGCGAATCAAACATTGCAAATGCAAAAGAGGACCAGTAGTGACATGGCAGAAGTATCACACTCTGTATCATTACATGTCACTATGAGTGAAATTCTGTGACACGCAGAATATTCACGGGGACAAAACATAAGAATCTCTGAAGATAATAAGAAACTTAAGTCTCTACCGCCCTTTGAGGTTAGGAAAAACAGTAAAATTAAAATTATTCTGGTTCTAAGCAAGATATCAAAAATCTAATCATAGGCTTCATTCCTAATTTTACTTCTGCACAATTTGAACCCTATTTCAACTTCCTATGATAAATATTATAGGCGCCATTTTAATACAACGAGTTTTATCGAAACAACAAATAATAATCATTAATTCAGGAAATAATAAAGCCAAAATCTTAAGAAACTATCTTAAATCACATTGATCAACATATCTACCGAGTAAGATATATCTATCCTCTTTGTTTATTAGTGACAAAAAATTCTCTGATAAAAAAAAAAAAACAAGGAAAGATTTTGGTTACGTGCTAGGACACAGTGTGAATCACTGCCAGGATACACACAAGGGTAACACCATTATACTGGGTTCCTATTTGTACATGAACAACCAATCAACTTTAAAGCATTTTGTTAGCGAGACATAGAGTGCTACTCGCCAATTTAAGTCGCAAATAAAATAAAAATGCATAACTTGCAAATTAAAACAATAGATGGTTAGTGATAAAGACGTAGACAATATTTTCTGTTTGTTTGTTTATATTTATTTAAGTTTGATCAGGTTATTAGTAGTTAACTTCTTATTGGAAGTACTACTAATAACCTAGGTAATTCCCCATAGGTAATAACCTATAGGGTTCCTATTAGAGCTCGTTGTATTTTATAAAACTTTTTTATTGAGCTTAACTCCATGTATCGTCATAAAAGATTTTTTTAAAAACCCTTATTTTTTAAAAAAAAATAATAATGTATTAAAAAAATGAATTATTCAAATGAGTC
>KZ651079.1:734998-786576 GCA_001010745.2 Gerris buenoi | reverse complement strand
AAAAAAAAAAAAATGATCGGCACTAAGATTTGCACTAAGCGTGTGGGTTTATGTCTAAAACTGCTTAAAATGCTGTTTTGAACGTTTATTTTTGAAATTTTTCCCGAGGGAGGACCCCCGAACCCCCCTTTTACAGGGGGGGGGGAGACGATAGGTTGCAGTTCCGGCACCTCAATTTCTAGAAATCGAGCACTGACTATACATATGGCAAGAAGAAAATTAGTTTTAACTTCTTTTCTTTTTTAAATTAAATCTTGCATTTTCTAACTAACTGTTAAACGCATCTCTTCACATGAGTTAATCATGTCTGTTTTGACAACCCACAAGCAAGATTTTTTTAATTTAATTTTTTTAATAACGGCAAAAGACATTTTGTGGCTTCTAATAACTGCAAAATACTTGAGGTCAAGAAACCACCATACTTGACAATTATTTTTAAGTCTCTTTGGCCCCAATTTTCTAGTCTATTCAATTTGTATAACCATTTTTATTTATACAAACGAAACAAATAAACACAGATAAGTGATGTCTTTAGTTTAGCTGACAGTTTATTTAAGGTAAGTATAACCTGACAACTAGAAAATTATAATAGTCTTTTAAAGAGACAGAATTTTTTAAAATAATATTCTACCCAAGGAAATATTTTACCTTTCTCTGCAATTTGTATAATGAAGAAGATTCAAAAGAATGAATCAAATTAGAAAAACCTGTTATTAATTCTTAACGGTTAACATTAATTGACCTTGAAAACCAAATCCATTCACTGAAGTGCTTGATACAATATAATAACAGGATCAGAATCTAACAAATAAACAAGTGATAAAACTAAATTTGTATCTGTGGTTCTTTTCATGAAGAAATAAAAAGAAACAAACAGATAAATAATTATAAAAAGAAATTCTAGGTCTTCCAGTCAGAAAGGTCATGCAGGGTTTATATCCCAATGTTTTGCACCCAGGATTAAGAGGCCCTTCAGGGAAGCCCATGTTGTACTGAAGAATTAATGTTAACTGAAGGTTTAGGACAAGGCCTGGAGTTTAAATCTAGTCCATGGTCTGATGAAGTAGCTGGTGTTTGTTGCATCTGAGCTAGCATATTGTTAGCTGGTGGTAACAATTGTAAGAGGTGGTAACAATTATTAGTTAAATAGGAGATTCACATCTTGGTTTCAGCTAATTTTCTAAGCGAACACCAATTTTACTACAGTTAAACTAAACAGAAATTTTTCTTAAGGGGCTTGTAAACAAATCAAAAAATGGCAATGTGAGGCTGGTAATAATAGGCTGGCTTTATAGATTAACATCTAGAAAAATTGTTTTTAAGGTCCGGCAATATTTCTGTCCCCCAATACTTGAAATAATGGCATTTTTAATAAACAAATTTCCTTGTTAACTCATCAGTAAAATAAATTAATCCCTAACCACCGTTAAATTTACTAAATTGTTACAAAAATAAAATTAAGTTCATCCTCTCTAAAATGAAGTATGAGCAATATCCTTAAAGAGGAGATTATGATTAAAAAATAAACTCCATATTATTTTTAACCACAATTAAATACAGCCTGTAAAATATTAAGGCACAAACCTATCATTCCATAAGGAAGGGGAAAAAAATGAATCCTATTAAATTAAACAATAAGGCATAAATAAACAAACAAAGGAAATGTACATTAAAAATAAAATAATTTAATAAGGAAAAGAGAGAAATTAATAGAAACTTATTAAAAAAGACAAGGATCATTCTAAATATAAAGAAATGAGTATTTATAACTGCTAATTTGAATTCAAGCTTTTTAATTATTAA
The DNA here is from genome assembly GCA_001010745.2 of Gerris buenoi. NCBI lineage: Eukaryota > Metazoa > Arthropoda > Insecta > Hemiptera > Gerridae > Gerris > Gerris buenoi. Next base: position 784,773 of record KZ651079.1, on the reverse strand, counting down.
CTATAAGGTAAGTTGCATGTTAAATAAAGCCTTATTCATTGCCTTTAATGCGTATTAAAATAATTAATTAAATCAATTTTTAATTAAGTATTAAAAGTTTTTAAAATAAGTATTATTATAATTGTTATTTACAATCATCATGACTCAATTGCAAAATTTAAAATGAAACATAAAGTGCAAAAGAATGAACAAACAAAAGTGAATCAACCTTGGAAAAAATATATATATCAGTATAATTATTTTTAATTATACAAAACAATACAAAGGAAATATTCCCTCAGATCTTATGCAATTTTTATAGAACAGTTAAATGACCACTCATATTCTATGTATACTACAAAAATGAAGTTTCCCCTCTTCCTTTCAGTTCTAAAATTAACAGACTATCTTAAAAAGACAAAATAAATCATAGATATTGTAAATAACAATGTGAGGAAGCCATTAAGCAAATAATCGCTTTCAAGGAATTCATGAAGTATAAGCTGCGTGCAGTGGCTCTGTGTATGCAACACTAAAATGTTGTGGTAGTAAGACTCGGTAAAATAAAATTTCCAACAAATGTATTAGAATATTCAATATAAGTATTAATACTCAATAAAATTTCAAGCTTGACTTAAAATTTACTTAAAACGTTGAGATTAACACCTTTTCAATTAATTTAAAATATTTTCTTGTTGAATGGATTTCTTTTAGGTGTAATAAAAAACAATTTTATTCTATTTCTCTTACATGAGACGTTTCAACCCTTTTATAGGGTCATCTTCAGTCATAAGTTCTTTATTATAAACATGGTGAATTTAAAAATCTATCTCCATGAGAGAGGGTCTTAATAAGTTCAATTTAAAAGTAAGTAACAATAATTAACATTATCATACGTCACAACAGACACAAACTACAACCAATACATTATAAAAACAACAATTTATAAATATTAAAAATGTGTTTGACTAGTGATGTTAAAACATCATATCCATAAACCAATGGGTAAAGTGGCTAATGTCCTCTCTAATGTAACAACCATTTTTGCTTTTTTTAGGAGTAGACATGATTCACTGCGATACAATTTAAAGGATTCAGAAAAAAAAACTAGCCACAAACTGACAACATTTTTCTTCCACAAACTCTAGCTGGATAGATTCATTTACTACTATAATCATACATTTTGGTTCAATATAAAAGCAAGTATAAGGGACAACCCATCAATATCAATATATAAGGGACAACCCTTTTGGTTTATAGTTTTTTTCTTCAAAGCTTACCACAGGTAACAGAAGCTATGCGATCATTCAGAAGAACTAATATTTTTAAGTCTACTATTTTAAAAATCCCAAGAAAAAAATCTGTGTTAGCCTGAGGGTTGCTCAATTTTTGTGAACGAACATATCTTAAAACTAGTCGTCAAATTTTAATGAAAGTTAGGCAGTAGGTCCAGTGGTGTAGCTAGGGCATTGCCCCCTAGAAAATTGACAAAAAATTAAAAGATTTGCGTTCAGAACAGAATAAGCTCTAAAGGGCCATCGACATTGATACATTGGCTTTGGGGACCCCCTGGCATCAGGGGCCTGTCCGCAATGAGGGCCCATAGTTACACCACTGGGTAGGTCATCATTAGCCCATTGTAGCCCTTATAAGTTTCAACCTTCTACACCCATTTGTCACTATCACTTTATGACAGCTAACTTATCACTAAATGAAAATTATTGTCAGAACAAATGGCCCATAACCCTCATTATTAAATCACTAATTCAACAAACATAGACTAATACAAAAGCCAAGTAAATAGACTTTTTTAGAAACATCTTCTCTTAAGTATCAGTGTGTCAAAAGTGCCTATTGTATCAAGTAAAGTGAAGATATCCAAATTATTTAGAAAAGTAGGTTGCAAACAATAAGGTTATTTATAGAAAAACCCAAGGTTTAAGTTTAAAACAGAGATAAATCGTTCTAAATGTACCTTATACAGCTGACGGAGTCAAGCAACACCTAGTCATCAATTAAAAATATATGGGGATACATAATCACTTGGCAGGCCTAGTCCTCCTTGGGCGTTTGCACTTATCACTTACGATAATGAAGGAGACCTGGTAAAGGTGGATATGAAAACTAAAAGATCAGTGATAAATCAAACCATAATGTCATAAGGGTACAGAGCAGTTTTCACAACCCAGTTATCGTCAGTGTACTGATTGCTGTATAGTTGAAACCAGTCAGTAAATGGTTTAACAATATACTGATCTATTAAACAAATAACCGTGTTTTTTTTTTAGTTTTCTTAATAAACCTTTATTAGTTTTCCTTCATTATGAATATATTCCATAAAATCTCAATCAATACTATACTTATTATCTGTAATATCACCATTTTCTAACAATTGAGGCGTTGCATGAAAACTAGTGAACATCAGACTCCTTTTTTTGACTATTGAATATCAACTATGAACAACAAAAATACACATGTATATGAAGATCGGTTGTAAAATTAAAACCACCTCTAAGAAACCCAAAAACCCTTTGCTGAGTTTGTCTGGCCCAAAAAGTTTTAAAAAAGTGTTGCGGGCTCAGCCTGCAATGTTTATTATTTATTTTGACAGTTTGTCATATTGTTTTCTATTATTCTTGAGAAAGGTTTAAGTAAAATTTTTATTTCTTTTACCAGAATAAAAGTAAAAATTGTCTGCATTAAAAGAATTGTGTTATAACTTATTGCACTAGTCAAGTAAGGCCACCGACAAAGGAATCAATTCGAAACATGTTCCAGTTGAAGTCACTCTTCATCGCATGCGAAACCACAACTAGAGCAAATAATATAATATTGATAATGATAAAATTAGTAAACGGAACCTTACAGTTTTCAATTCTAAAGTAGTCGGATCTATTAAGGAATTAAAGGGCTTTAATGTCACTTTTGAGACATTTCTATCCCTCTTTGGGTCATCGAACATAAGTCGATAAGTCTTCCCAAGCTGACTGACAATATTAATAAAATAATCATTATTACTGTCACAGCCTGAAAAGGGCTTAGGCCTGTCAAATGCCTATGGGAGGTGAACACCCATTGTTCACCGAGGAAAGCGATATAAATGGGTAGCTACTGAAGTAAAGTGGTGTACATCAAGTTCTATACAGTCGATAGAGCGCCACGTCAACCCCACCATCATCCTTTATACATTTGGCAGGCCTAAACTGACCAAGTTGACTAAAATATTATATTTTTATGGTTTTTAAAAATCTTTATAATCGAATCATCTCTATCATCTAAATTTGCATAATGTTGATTTCATGTTGTGTTTTCTTAGTTTTCAAGATCCTCATATGAAGCAATCTTCTCATATGCTCATACATGTATCACATACCTAACCGCTACCACACAGTCAGCTGACTGATCTAAGGAAGAATCGAAGTATTGCAAAATTGAGCTAACAGCTCAAGATATATACATAATGTTTGATAAGTCTGGACCTTGAAATATCAACAAAGAAAGAACGAAAATGAAATCATTCATTGACAATACCTCTTTAAAGGATCATTTACATAATAATTAAAAGAAAGAACAAAAATTTACCTTTTCAGTCGGAAAGCAAAAGCCGAATATTCTCTAAGATTAAAAAAGTTCATTAACTTCATTTAGAGATTTAAAATTAATTATCTATAATCCATTAGTGCCTAATGACAACAAGATATAAAAAAAAACTAGAAATGTAAAATCTAAAATCTATTGTACATAATCAAGGACTAAATTCGATATACAAACTACATTGTTTTACAAAGGAAACATTCATTGTAATTAGACGAACGACAAAAGTTGATAATGATAGCAAATAAAATAGTTATGCTTCTCTATTTGTATAAAATACGATTAGAAAAGCAATAAATAAAGGGATAAAATAGCCGAAGACTGCCAAAATCTAATTCTATAGCAGACAGTAAAACAAATAAATAGGTATCGAAAAAGAGCAAAATAAGAAATGAAAAACATAGTTTGACAATGCAGTACAAAGACAGCTGCACTCGTAATAAATTCCAATCAATAATAAATACCTACCCTAGGTGTTATGAGTAGGTAATGTTTCCGTCAAAATTATCAAAAATTTGTATCGATTCCAACATCTTTCTCAAGAAGATTCCCTTGCAATGCTGTTTTATTCTGGAGATAAATGTACAAGGAACTATAAATAGAAATAAATATGAAAATATACGTTAAAAAAAATTAAGAGTTTATCACAAAACAATCGAATATGTGAACAACATAACCTGGCCTTAGGTCCTAAAGGCAAACCAAGGGCTACAGATAATAACTCTGATAAAACTTCAAAATACGTATTGTTTTATCTTAGACTACAAAATAGGTTTTGTAGATTAAAAAAAATAGTAAGGACGGAAAGTAAGAATTGTGGACAAAATAAGGTGTCGTCGGCACAAATATGAAATTCAGATGAATGTTTACAGTTTTTATCTAAAGAGGAGCTCGTACTTTATCAAAATGCAGGACCCACTACAATAATTGTAATCGCTAACTTGTCTAGATAGAAATAATTCCAACTTTCATGGGTTATAGCTTATTTTAAATTAAAACAACAATAAAAAAATACCTTAGTTTATGGAAATCCAAGTTTTAGCTTCGAAAAAATTTCTGTATTCCGTATCAATTCTTTCCTGTGTTATGGACTCACTTTTCCAAAAATATATACGAAGTTTTAACAAAACAAAATACAATCCATCACTGATTTACAGATTCAAGAAAAAAAAAAAAACCCCGATCGTTGCGTTTTCTCGGTTTACAAACTATTTTCGTACAGTTTAAAAAAACAAACTGAAAAAGAAACGGAACTTATTACAAAATAAAAACGATTTTAGACAGAGGATCGGAGAAGGAAAAAAAGTGGTAACACTACTAACGGCACAGGCCTGGTCTCAACTGTTAATGGACGGGCATTTTGCCTGCGACAAGCAGCGGGGAGCAAGATAAGCCTGCTAGGGGTGGGGGTGTGGGCTCGCCTCACAGGCTTCCTTCCGTGACGTCACTGGCCTGCTCCAAAACAACTACCAGGCTTTACTTGTGCCCCAAAAAATTAGCTTATTGTCAATTTCGAAACCCAAATTTTAATTTTAGTAATTTTATACGCAATTTTAACAATGTTTTACATATAATTTTAAGGATAATATTAAAAATAAACGTGAATTTAAATTAATAGGGAGGTCATAAAGATTTTGGTTTAAGACCTTATTTATAAATTAGTGAATTTTTTACATGTTTTAACTTTAGCTACACAATTATGGGGATGTAGAGCATTCAGCAACATTTATTAATCATGTCAACTGATAGCTTATTGCTTAGATAAAGACGTTTCATATTTCTCTGCCTAATCCATTTTTTTCTTGTCTAAAAACTTCTGGCTCGGCAGGTTATTACACATCTTCGACTGAATGAATTGCATTTCCTTTGTTATTAATTAATTAATTTATTAAAAGTTCAAGTGGCAGTTTAACTCATTACTTAAATTTAATAAATGACTGCTTAAGCTTAACTCTGCACTTCCTACAATACGTCTCTGAGGCGTACATGCTGATTTTAGTTGATAGCTCTCGATGGGTAAGCGCGCCAGCAATTAGTCCTTCTAGGTATGCTATCTCTATTTAATTATCCTTCAGATCACGTCAAAGTCGGGTCTTTGCTGTGCTTTTATATGTTAGTAATTTACCATTTCGTGCCTCAGGGACCCTATCAAGCCTAACCTTATCGAGCTTGTTGCCTTTAATTGTTCCTAAAATTTGATTATTACAATATTATATTGTCATATTTATAAAAATGTGAACTTTTTTTTATATATATTCATTGATTAATCATATTTAATTTCAGATTTAATGCAGCAGGTGCTAGTGAGGAAAAATGTAAAATGTATACTTTGGCCTGCTCTTTTCTGGTCAAAGGGTCAGTTTAATAATAATTTTCTCCCTAACGAGCACAGTTTAATAATTTTATTAGACAAAGAAATGTTTCAAGTTTATTATTTTAACAGCATTTAAATCTTAAACGTGTATAGATTGGTCTAATTTTAATTTACGTCTCAGAGGCGTAGTGTTAGAAATAATGGACTATTAGACAGTGTTAGTAAGGCAGGGTTAAAAGCAAGATGATTTGCTTTTATTTTTACCGTTTCAACTACAGTAGAGTACTGCAAATTCGAACTCCGCCTAATCCAAACAGGTTTTTGCACTAAATGATGCGTCACCATCCACGAGGTTGTTTAATTGAAGAGCTTTTTCTTGGATTAGAGGGCCAGTGATAGGGATTCCTTTCAGTATTTCTTGAGAAAACCATAGGAAAAGTGCTTCATCTAATTTATCGTAAGATGAAACAGTCATCTTACTACGTTTTTCAGTGGTATTTTCACTTGAGGCAAAACATCTCAATCTTACTTCTATTTTTTTCCCCCAATCAGAAATTGTAGCTTTTCCTACGTTAATTTACAAAAATCCGCCTAATCCGAATTTTCACTAATCCGAACTGGGTTCGGTCCCAATTAGTTAGGATTAGCGTAGTTATATTGCCATTATGTTTGTGGAGGATCATTTTATGTACCAAATCTACAAGTTACACTAAGCTTTTAATTGTGACTCTTGAACTGTCAAAAAATATAAAAATAAAGTCAATCACTTTCTATATTAATAGCTCAGAAAGCTGTTTAGCAAGAAAGTGGCTCGATGTATCTTAATAAAAAAGACAATTTTTTTTATACCAATTGAATTTTACTCAAGTTATCGTTGGACTTGGAGAGTTGCCTCCTGAGTAAAATTTAGTTATTAGACCTAAAATTACCAACAAACATCTCTCAAATCATATTTTTAGTCTATGAGGTATCTCCGTCTCTACTATTAATTTATACTCGTGATTATGAAAATCACCTTGCCCGCAAACATGGATTGGACAGGTGTATAAATATCTATTAAAATATTTGAAAATTATTGATTTTGACAGAAGTTATTGCCTATCAGCCGCTCAATGTTCACTGAGCATTACCTTATAAATTGGTAGCTGCTTATGGGAAGCGGCGAATACCTGATGCAGCCAATTGTAAGCGTTATACAGCTGATGGACACACTAACCATGTGTCGTTATCACTTATATAGTTTTATAAGCCCTTTGGCAGGCCTAGGCACTCCATGGGCTCCTCTACCATGGAGTTAGATGGTTTATTGTCAGACCTTCAGAACGTAATTAAAGAGAACAGACTAAAATGCATTCTATTTTCTACTATAGGAAGGTTTAATTTTTATTTTAAAATTTAAAAGCTTTATTTCACTTTGGTGGAAACTTATACCAATGTATTCTACAATAAATTTTGAAGGTAGTAAACAAATAATTGGCTTGCTGTTACGTCGGTAAAAACAAACTAACATTTTATATATAGGTATGTTTAGACCGGTGGAGACGGCCTGTCTCGTCCATGTTGTCCCCACAAGTTGATTTTGATGATCCAGAGTAAATAATTAATAGTATTGTTAGGAAAAGAAAGGTTTTGTAACACTCAGGTTGGCCAACTTATGTGAGGGAAAAAATAAAATTACTAGGCGGTTATCGTGAGTTCCATTCAGTGACATTTTTGTTTCTCTGGTTGGCCCGACCATCGAACTGTTAAAATCTGGAGCTTTCATTGGCTCCAAACTTCAATTTTCATAATCTCCTACTCTAAACCCTTCTTTTCTTAACAATACTGTAGTTAGTTGACCAAAAATTAAGTTGATGTTAGTTTACCACTAGGTATAGTTAGTTATATTTAATTGTAATGCTAAAACAATATGAATATCTTTATTTTCTTCTGTGCATTTGATCTCTAAATATTATATACGCACCTGAGGATTCAGCTTTGGTAGTGGGAGAGGTAAATGCAGTTTATACTGTCTCAGTCGGGGACTTTTAATTTTGTCTTGGCTAGAGGCAGAAACACTGTGGAGCCTAGCTGGTCGCTTATTTGCATACTCGCTTACAGGCTGGAAAAATTGATCCGTGCTTCTTTATGGACATGAACATAGTGGAGCATGGCAAGTTACCTGGCGGGGTGCAGTAAGCATAGCAGGAAGCTTGAAGAATTCCTACCTTGATTGTTACATAGCTCTATGCGTAGTACATTTGCCTCGGGCTCCAGCACTTTTCTACGGTGGCGGATATATATATTATAACATGTAGGCACAGTAGAACCCCGCTTACACAACCCTCAATAACACGACATCCTCAATTACAAGTGCAATTTTCAAATCCCCTTGAGATTGCCATAACACATAATGTCCCCTCAACAAAAAGAGCACCTCGATAACAATACTGTTTCCCTAATCCCCTTGAGACACTTCTTACCGAGGTTCTACTGTATAATATATATTATAACTTATACATTTTATACTACAATTTAATACACTTTAACAATAATGTAAGGGGACTTTCCTTAGAATTACCAATTTAACAAATCTAGTATGTTTCTGAGGTATTTAGTGAAAAAGAAAACATTTAAAAGTTAAGGAGGAGGGATAAAAAGCAGTATTATCACAGGGTCTGGTAATACCTAAGACATATTCTTTAAAAACCACAAAATATTTTACTTAGCATTAGTATGATTTCAGTTCCTTTAGATTTTAGATTATTCATCCTAAGGTTTTTTTTTGTTTGTTTTTTTAAATTTATTTTTTTATTTTTTATTTTTATTTATTTATTTATTTGCTCTTTAATACAAAAAACATGTATTGAAACTAAGTGTAGTATATTTAGTGTTTATGTTTCAAATGGGTGTTTTTAAGCTATTAGATCTTATTGATTTTGTGATTGAGTTAAGCCCTTGAATTTATTTTTTATTTATTTTTTTTTTTTTTAGGCCACCACAGGGATTGACATGCTTGACAGTTAGGGAATCCAATCCCGGGATCCCGAGCCGATTTACCCCTACGGCAATCCCGGGATTGTAAATTAACAATCCCGGGATTTGTAAATTTTAACGTTTTACGGTATTTCGACTAGTACAAGTACTGTTTAATAAAGAGAATAATAGATTTTCTAAAAATAGTGAACTAAATTAATAACCAAACAAATTACTTGAATAGACAATAATATTATTCGGATAGTTGATTGCACTAGGTAGTNGTATTTTGACTAGTACAAGTACTGTTAATAAAGAGAATAATAGATTTTCTAAAAAAAATAATATAATTTATTTATAAATAGTGAACTAAATAAATAACCAAACAAATTACTTGAATAGACAATAATATAAGTCGGATAGTAGATTGCACTAAGTAGCGTAGTAAGAGTAGATAGACTTTAGTGATTTGTTGACTGCGTGATGTGGACTGAAGGAGGTATCAAATAATTCTAAAATCTGAAAAACACTGTTTAGCTTAAGAGATTTCTATTTAAGGTCTTCATCAAAAAATGGACTGTTTAGCTTGTTTCTAAATTTACGTTCCTACTACCTATCTATACCTGACCACATTGATGTAAAATGTTTTTGCTTATATAGAGTGATTACTGTTTATAAATATATATTTTTTTAACATAAAAAATGCTAAATAAATATGGCTTATTTTGTTATAATAATAATAAAATAAATAATACTATATCATAACACGTGATTTTAGGCTTTTTATCAATATAGTTGGAATTTGGCCAATCCCGGGATTAGTCCCGGGATCCCGGGATTCGTTTTTATGGTCCCGAAATCCCGGGATCGAAAATTTCATCCGGGATTGGATTCCCTATTGACAGTCAAATGACTAACATTGAAGGACCAGGACAGCCAAAAGCAGGAAAAGCACCAAGGCCCAATCTGCACACACAGTAAGAAGGATGATGCTTACCACACCTTCTTTACTTGTAATGGCTGGGACGAGGAGAGACAGTTCCTGGTGTTGTAGGATATATTACTCCAGAAAACCTAGTCAAAATAATGCTAACCAGCAAAAAACACTCAATCAACTCCTTACAGAGAAGGTACTACAGCAGAAGAGGGCAACCGAGGAGAGATTAAAATAGCCACACGGCCACACAAAACAAACAAGAAAAGCAAGGACAGATAAGAAAAACCTACAGAAACAAGAAAAATGGATGCTGCCGCATAGGCCATGATAGAAGACACCAGTATAGTAATGTGAGAACGGTGCCATGTAGGACTCTGCCTAGCAACAGGATTTTTTTCAGTTATTTTTAGTGAATCGGAGAGCCACACCCCACACTACTCAGGCCAACCCTTATATGACGAACCCCTGCTTGAAGGAAGTCTGTCAAATGAATTTTGGTACTTCTTTAGATTGTTACTCCCCAATGTTGTTTTAGAATATAAATGACTTTGACTAAATAACTATTAAGACAAAGGTATGTATGGCCCAATTTACTTTGGGATAAAGGAATAGAACACTTTTGTTTTATAAGGGGAGTAACTGTGTAAAGAAGAACATTCTGTACACCCTCTAAAGATTGTTACTCCCCTCTGTTTTTTTTTGTTTTTTTGTTTTTTTTTATAAGAGGAGTAACAATCTAAAGAAGTACCCAAATTTTTTTGGTCACCCTATATAAAAAAGAAAAGTCCCTCCAGGGCCGTCTCTAGGGGTTCAGGCGCCCGGGTCAAAGTCATGTGTGGCGCCCCCCTGCACCCCCCCCCCCCTATTGCCATTTACCTATTAGTTTAGGATGGGGGGCCTGACGGCGCCCCCCTTGATAAGGCGCCCGGGTCAGTTTGACCCGGTTGACCCCCCCTAGGGACGGCCCTGTATTTAATCCCAACAGAATTATTTATTTATTACCTTTTATTTATTTATTTGTTAGAATTATTTATTTATTTGTTACCTTTAATGATAAAAGCACTTATTGAGATCATGTTGTCTGAGCTATTATCATGCTATATATTTGTTTCATATATATCATTATCATAGATGATGCTTTCGAAAACAGGTTCTGTAAATAAGGAACAAAAAAATGACTTAATTTAATTACTTGTGAACTTTTTATAAATTTTATTTTATACTTAGTTGAGTAATATAATGTTAAAATGTGAATTAGAAATCGTCGCTACCGAAACGATGCAGGACATGGCGTTTTGCCGAGCCAACATCTTTGTGACGTTTGTCTGGTGTNTTTTTTTTTTAATTTTAAATTAATTTATACAAAACAACAAAAATAATAGGAATATATAGTTCTAGTTTCTCTTATTAAAAAATTCTTATATTAAGCCATGTATGTAAAAAATAACTGTACAAGTTTATTTTACACGATAAACTTATAATTATATTTATATTTTTTAACATTTTTTAATTAATTTATTTTTTAATACATAGAATATAAATAATAATAGTTACATTTTTTAAGTTTATTGTATATGTGTTTGAATTATAACGTTATATTTACAGTATAGTCAGTATTATATGTACAAACATCACTTAATTTATATTATATTAATTATTATTTTGTATTTATTAATTCATCTTATTATTAATATTAGTATTTACTTTTTTCTAATTGTTGGAGCAGAGATGATATTTAATCAGATAAGAATAAAAAATATATAAAAGATATTACAATAAATTAATTAAGAAGAATAAATAAACAAAATTCAACAGAAAAACTAACAAACAATACTTCAATGCTTCATCTTTTAGACTTTTTTGTACACGTGCGACGGCAAATCCTTCTTTATTTCTCTCAGAGATATGAACATTACAATAGTTGGGAGTCAGTTGGAATCTCGGCCGCAATATACATATCAATTAAAAAGCTAAGGAGAAATATAATCTAATATACTCAACTAATGCTTGTTACATTATTTGTTCCTGTTTTGTAACATGACCCAAATCCCATTATTATTGTTGCCATTTCAGTACTATTTTTTTTTAGATGAAACAATTATAGCAGTGGAGCAGTTAATAAATAATCATAATTATTATGATTATTTTCATGAACCCTTTAGCAAAAAACTGTAACTTAGAAAATTAATTAATAATTTCAGCCTATACAAAATTATACACAATATTTTTTTATTTTTTTTTTATTTACATTATGTATACTTGGAAGTTTCTTTAAATGAAAACAAAATGAAATCATGTTTCTCAAATTGTAATTTAAAATAAACATAATAATCAGTAAAATGTAACAGAAAGTAATATAAGTCAGAACCCTTACACAATAAATTTTACACTTACGTGATGTAAATAATAGAAAATAAGTAAATGTATTATTTAGTTTTAGATGGGTAAATTTAAGTAAATACTAAATAGAAATAGTTAAAATAAATGAAAAGATAAATTAATAGATTGATTTTTAAGAATTGCTGTAAATTTCTATTAAACAAAATATTCAATTTAAATATTTACTAAAGAAGAGGGGAATGAAAGAGCTCTCCATTACTGAAAATCAAACCTCATAATTCTATATTTATATCCAAGGCTTCCTTTGTTTTGTCAATGGTTGGCACTGATAGGCTCAGACACCAGTGTAAAAGGGTAGTTGAGCAGGCTAGGTATCTAGCACCGTGAAGTAAGAATTAATCATTTCATTCCCCAGGAATGGTTTGCAATTAATTCAAACAATTCAATTCAGTGAACTCTACTTGAAATTCACTAAAAAAACACCCTTCAGACTGATCCTTGTAGTCCATAGATTTGAAAGCCTGAATTTATGTTTCTTTCGAATTACCAAGAGTAGCTAAAAAATGGCCATAGAATGTTATTTTTGAAAAAAATATCATCTAAGAAATGAAATTTTGCAGAAGATTGTAAAAAATAACAATAAATTAAATAAATAATCTTTCCAGTAAGAAAGTGTTGTTAAATGCCAACCATTCCTAAGAATTAAAAAATTAATCATTAACAAAGAAGGGAAAGCTTAATTCTTCATATTTTATCCAATTAAGATTCAAAAACTAAAATAATTCTCATTTTCGTTTACAGGACTAAATAACCCATTAAATTCTTTAATAAAATCACATTTGAAATTATTAATAACAAAAAATTATTTAAAAAAAAGTTTTTTTTTTAAACTTAAATGTTGTTTATAAGTACAGAATATATAATATATAACAAATAATAATTTGAATAATTAAGGAAAAATTAAAATATTTCAAACCATAAACTTAATTGTTTTATCAATTTCTAAACAATGAGTTTATTTTTTTTTTTAATTTTAAATTAATTTATACAAAACAACAAAAATAATAGGAATATATAGTTCTAGTTTCTCTTATTAAAAAATTCTTATATTAAGCCATGTATGTAAAAAATAACTGTACAAGTTTATTTTACACGATAAACTTATAATTATATTTATATTTTTTAACATTTTTTAATTAAATGTGTCGTTATCACTTANTTTTTGTTTTTTTTGTTTTTTTTCCATATATGAATTAAAAATCCCACTGTATTAGTAGTTGCATTTTCCCAGGTCCTCCTAATACAACCAGTTCAGACACAATATACAGCACTATTGAAATAATACAATATTTTGATTAATTATTGATATTTTCTTAAAATTATTTATACAATTATAAATTGATGGACGCACATTTTTCTTGGAACAAAATATAAGTACATAGAACAGAAAATTAAATGAAATAAATTAAAGAGATTATACGAACTTTTAAGCAATAATAAATTACTAGGTAAAATCTAAAACCAAAATTGTCAGAGGCCAAAAATTGGGCAGTATTGAAGTTTCTACGGCATTCGAAAATGACGCACAGTGCTTACATTAAACATAATTTGTAGTTATCTATATTTAAAAAAAAAAAAACTACAGTGAAATTCGCTTATAACAAACCTGGATATAACAATATTCCGGGTATAACGATTACGATCAATGTACATATTTGATTGGTTTCCTATATAACATGCAATGATTAAGTTCGTATATAACGATCTGTTTTACTAGGTCCCTTGAAGATCGTTATAAGCGAATTTCACTGTATTACAAATATTTATTTTACTAAGTAAGCTCTTTTAATAAAAATTTAAATGAAAAATAAGATGCAAAAGCTGTATTTATTCTAGAGTAAAACAATTAAGCCCAAAGAAATTATGAAAGCAAATGGTGTAAATGTTTTAAAACAGTTCAAGATTTTCAGTCTACATTTATTCAGAAGTCTTAAATTTTGACAATAAAAAATCAGTAATTACAGTAATTGGGTTTTTTTTTTTTTTTAACAGAAACCCCCATTTAATTTGTCCTTCTATCCAAAAAATGACATTCTTTTAATTTTCTATACTAAGTTTAGTTGTTTCTACTGATATTTATTAAAACATTTTAATAGTGATACAAATTTAAAGAAAAAAAACAAAAAAACATTTTAATGACAAACTGACCAACATCAATCATTGAGTTCTATTTATTTTAATATAATAATTTAAAGCAAGCATTTTTTCACACTGTCTTAATTTTAATCAAACTGCGTAAAAATTAATTTAATATTCAATATGTACATTTATTAGTAATCTTACATACCTTTGCCATTAAGTATTAAAGTTTTTCTTAGCGAAATGCATAAGATTTCTTATAATGGCACCATACAAAATATAACAATTTACTTCTGAGCAACAGATATAAAATTGCAAAAAGAACTATTGAATTTATCAAGATGTTACAACCGGAATCGTTTTTATGATGTAAAAAGAAAGTTTTTTAAAAAAATGTTTAAGTAAATCGAACAATTAGAAATAAGCGGCCCAAATAGTGCAGATTTAGCCTCATGTCTTCAATATAAAATCAAGAGTCTTTCTTTAAACAAATAATTCATGAAAAGCTAAATGTCTATTTAGCTGATATATCTAAACAGTCCATTTACACATTTCCACGGAATGGGAGTGGCAAGACAAATGTGCAGTCAGTTCTCTTATCATTTGCCTCGTTACTAGTAGCACTTGCCCCAGAAGCCATTTTTTTGGGACAAGTCAAAGAAAGGCTTGTATTGATGATGCAAACGTTAGCCCCACGATGTGAGGCTAACATTCAAATTCTACTTGCGAATGTGAGCAAGAGACAAGGCGAAACACAAGTGTGAATGTGTAAACAGGCTGTTACAAATATAAACTCAGATTTACCCCCATGTAGATAGTAACACTGTAAAAGCATTAATTTCCGTTATATTTGATATAATAATTATAAAATATAAATAATGAATTTAAAAATAAAAAAAATAAGTATTACAAATAATTTATTTAGCAGTTTCTATTTTCAGTCGAACCACTAGAAATCCCTCATTAGTACCCTGTGTAAATGAAACATAAGTATACAAAAACTTAATCAATACATCTACTTACTTTTTCATCAGTTTTAAATTAGGAGAAACATCACCACATGGGTTCAAAGCAGTACTACCAGCCTTTCATAGTCAATTTATCTCATTGATGAATATTTTTGAATTGGTTTATTATTTAATTATTAAATTTGAATTAATAATATTGCCAGAATTAAATTAATTCTAAAAAGGCCTAATTTGAAAATAATAGTGTTAAGAATCAAGAACATATGACATTTAAGATTCACCGCCATACAAAAGATTAAATTAAAAAAAAACCAAAAAACTTATACAATCAAAACAGATAAATAAATTTGTTATTTATTAAGGAGTCATTTGAAGAAAAGTTGTCATCCAGAATAATAATAAATAAATTACATAATTCTTTACAGCTGTAAAATAATTAAGGTAACATTTACTGAAATTATCAGGTTAAATACTGTAAAACATCTTTTACATAAATTGAATCTTACATTTGTAGTAATTTATAAATTCAATAGGTTTGTTCCAACCACACTTCAAACTGGTTTAAAACTGTCCAACGCATGCGCAACAGACCACAATTGATCGTTTTTCGCTAATGCGCATGCATCGTACAGTTTGAAACAAGTTTGGAACTAGTTTGAAGTGTTGTTGGAACAAACCTAATATAATGTGGTTGGAATTGTAAAAAGCAAGATTTTAAAAAATGAGACGTTAGATGTTTCATTTCAATCATTTATCTTCATAACAAATATTCTTGAAGAGGTACTTCTTTAGATTGTTACTCCCTTTGTTTTTTTAGACTAAAAAAGACAGACAATAATTATTAAGACAAAGGGATGTTTAGTCCAATGTACTTTGGGACAAAGGAATATCACACTTCTGTTTTTATAAGGGGAGTAACATTCTAAAGAAGAATATTCCGAACACCTTCTTTAAATTGATAACCCCCTATGTTTTATTTATAAGGGGAGTAACAATCTAAAGAAGTGCCCTAAGAAGTGTTGTAAATTTGTATTTAGATCAATGAAGCAAATACCTGAACCTTTATTCTACACATTCTATAGATTATGCTTTTTGGGGTATGTTAATTAGGGACACTTAAGTCAAATGATTAAATTTCATAGGTGCCATAGCATTCAAGATAATTTAAAGTTTGGTAGCATTTGGGAAGGTAAGCCATTTAAAATACCCCAAAANATAATAATAGGCACATAAAAACTGTTAAGATATCACAGCATTTGTTAATAAAATATTTCTATGATTCTTATTTTTTAACAAAAAAAATGATTAACTATTAGGGATGGATGATTAGAATTAAGATTAATTTTAACTTTCACACAACATAAATTATAATAACCTGGGAACTTGTTAAGGAGTGTTAGCCAAATAAATTACAAAAAAGTACTAAATTAAAATATTGAGAGGGAGAGAAAAAATTACTTTAATTTTATTAAGAAGTGGCTTCTAACTGAATACAACAATCACCATTACCAAAGAAAGATATCAGTAACAGACCTATAAACTTTGATTCAGCATAAAACATCTGAATAAATAATTTTCTAAAATCTGTTTCATTTACTGCGCTGTTTCTTTTTATACTTGTTTCCTCTTTCTTTGGCCCTTGTAATGGGAATTTCAAGTAGTAATTAAGTTCTATTATTTAAGAAAAGGTATTTTAATTTTTTAACATTTCAATTAGTAGCAACTCGATCCCAAATTATAATCATAGAAAATATTTACCAAGGAAATATTCTGGTTTTAATTCTAATTTTGTAAAATAAACTACTGGCTCTAGAATAGTGTATCATGTAGATCAGTGGTTCTTAACCTTTTCGTAACCACGGCCCGCTTAAAATCTCCAAATATATTATATATAGTACCTACATACCTTTCGAGGCCCGCCAGTTAACACTTTCGGCTCCGCTGGTGCAACTAGAGTTGCTTCCCGGGCGCCGTTTTTTTTTTTTAATAGATTTTTAATAGAGTCATGACGCAACAGGTGCGTCACGCTGCACGCGGGTACCCTCGTCATGACGCAGACATCTGCGTCATCGGCGCTGAAAGTGTTAAAAACCACTGATGTAGATAATACAACTCAAATACAGAAGTGTAATATTATAAATTATGAAATTAACTTAAGAATTTATTTAAGTCACATTGTAAGTTACCACTGCAAGTTAATAAGTTAATAAATGATGATATCCCTACCGTCAATACTTGCCCGATCTGAGGATCACTGGACTGGTTAAACGCCATCATCAGCAGAGTCGTGTAGCACTCATCGAGTCTACATGAGAGAATGAAGTTGACCAACATCTTTGATCCTCAGATCAGGCAAGAATCGAAGGTAAGGATATCATCATTTGGCAATTATTTATTTAAAATTTTGAACATCAATTATATTAAATATATAAAAGGCTACTGAGTAAGCCAAGGTTTACAACCAGGTTTTGGATTGTCAGAGACCATCTTAAGGATTAAAGAAACTACTAAACTAATAGATTTAAAAATAATTTTTGATAGATTTTTTTTTGCAGCCTTTAAAAGCATTTTCAGGGACAATTATGAAAAAAAAAAGTTATATGGAAAAATAGCGAAGAGTTTATATTAAGATTCGTTGGAGTTTTGACCCACGAATAATAAAATTGTTTACTGAGTTTTTATGAAGTCCTTACTGGAGTAATAGTAGCTCTGGAGAGAAAATTAGAGAAGCTGCAAATGCATTGTATAAGTATTTCTTATCAACATAACTTGATTTATATTCTGACTTTGAGACCAATGGAAATACAAGGGACGCCACTCAATGTAATCACCTTTAATGTTATCAACCACTTAGTGTGATCAAAATAGCTTAGAATGAGCCCACACAATACCAATACATTAAACATTTTCTGTTTATTGTGATCAATATTACAATTTTCTTAATCATTTTCGGGGAAACGACTGGAGCAGTCAGGCAGGCACTGGTGTTTCAGTTAACATTTTTTATTTTCTCATAAATTAAACCTCACCTCAATCCTATGAAGGACTGCAGTCAGAAATTTCTGTGTTTTAGTCTTTCATTAATTTGTATTCTTTCATTAACAACTTTACATAAATTAGAAGTTGGTTTGTTTTGTTTTAAAGTTTAATTTTTAAACGAAGCATGGGCCTTTTAAAACGTGACCATGTACATTTATGAACTTACATATAATGTATGTATTAGTTTTGCCCTTAAAGATTTATTTTGTATTGTTATTAAAAAAAGAAATGCAGAGGCCCATGGTTCAAGTCCCGGCGCTGGAGTCTTTCTTTGTCTGTCTCCCAGTGTTAATAATAATTATAATTTCATTTAAATTAAAATTCAAACTCTCTGTAGTATGAATACTACCAAAACTTAAAAATTGAATTTCTAATTGATTGTACAAGGTGCAGGTACTAATTGAGTACTTTATAATTATAAGCGTTAATTCTTGGTCTAGTTCTAATGTCATAATTATTGACTTGCTAAACTTGTAGAAATATTGAAAGCTTGGATTCGGGACTAGTTATCATTTATGGCAGAGAAAAATCATTCTCCTGCGCAGCTTAGTTGTAAAGAGCGCTACACTGGAAATGTAGAGGCCCGTGGTTCAAGTCTCCCAGTGTTAATAATAATTATAATTTGATTTAAATTATACTTTTTTTTTTTTTAGCAAAATTATGTAAATTGCAATTCAATTTTTTATTTTTATTTTCTAATTATTCATCACATAATTCAGAGCACGAAATAAACACACTGGTCAGTTTATACATTTTATTTTGATTTGAGTTGTACTTCCTCCGGACATTATTATTATTCAGTTAATGTTATCACTTGGTCTAGGTCTTAAAGTGATCACATTAAATGGTGTCCTCTGTATTTTGGTATTATAACAACTTGGTGGGGAAAATGCTGAAATACTAAGCTTGCAGAGGAAAAATACCTCAAATAACTGGCTAAGCAATCGTAAAAAAGTCCATATTATACAATCTGATACCTAAAACCAAAACAGCTTGGCAACTAATAGTTTAAACTTTCAAGATCAACCAGTACCAAGATCAGTTATTTCATAAAATTTTTAAATATTGTTGAATAAAAAAAAAATAATATAATATTTACAGTATAATCAGTCTTTAAACTGAAAAAAGTATAATATTTACAGTATAATCAGTCTTTAAACTGCGTATTCTAAATATTAAAGATATTTATAATTCAACAAATACTAAATTAAAAAAAAAAACTAAATAATGTCAGTATAACATTTAACATTTTATTAAATTAAAATGTTTTGATTTAAACTTGATTTCAACAAATGTATCTTGAGAAGCATCCCTAATAGTCATTAGTAAACAATAATATCCAAAAAATAAGAAAGAAAAACTCCATAGTTGTGTCAAAAAAATAATAATATAATAAAACAAAGCTTAATTCTATTATTATAATACATATTTATACACCTTCATAAAACTGTTTGATTTATGCAAAACAGCTATTATAGGTAGCATTATCTATTTAAATTATCAGGAATCAGAATTAGCAGAAAAATTAGCTTAAAATCTATAAATACAGACTATATAGTAGCTTAAACATAGTGGACTTGTCATAAATGCAATAATTTATTTTTTATTTATACTAACCTTTTAAAAACAAGATAATATCAGCAAAAAAATGAAATTTATTTTTTTCTACAAAGGGAATTTCAAGTTCCCTTTAATTTCAAAGAACAATTTAAAAACTTCACTGTTTATTTTTCTAATATAATAAAAATAATTGTTGGTAACATTTTTACATTAAAAAGATTACTATAACTATTAGAAATTACTAGAAAAATTTTGGTGAGCATAACGTTAGCAAATAATTTTTAAGTGAAACTTCATTGCATTAAAAACAATTGTTTCACTAAAAATAATTAAAGGCACTTGTAGTTTTTATAAATATATAAATTTTTATCTTATGAAATACGCATATTATAAAAAATTGTAGTTTTGAAAAAAAAGATTGTTTTCTTCTTAAATTTATTTTTTTATTCGTCTTATTTTTTATGTTTAATCCACACAAAATAATTATAAATTTTAAGTAAATATTATTTTACATTAATTTGAATTGTAAATTAAGTCCACTTTCACAAACCGAATAAACTGTCGAATAAACAAACAAAATCTATCAATAAATAATAGAAGCTAAATAACTTCTCAAATACACATCTTCATAATAAACACAACATATTTATTTGATTATTCTTATTATTACATACAATATCTTTTTATACACATTAATATAAATAAACATAGGGACATAACCTTAAAAAATATAAATATATATATATTTTTTTATATACAGACAGCAGTTTGATAAGATTTTTGACAAAAACACAAGGTTGAAAAAAAATATATATAAATAAAATTAAAAAAAAAAAAAAAAAAGTTGGTATAATTTTAAGAAACATTTTTTGAGAAAATAATCTATTATATATTACAGCTTCAGCTTCTATCTTTGAGAAAAGTAAATAATACTAATCTTCTATTTACAAACTTTATAATGAATACACAGTAGATCAAAATGGATGTTTTAGAATGAGCTTTTTTTTAGATAGGTGTAAGAAGTAACAAATAATATGATACTTGAAGGCTATAAGATAAATAGAATGAGTGGATATTTGACACTCATATGATTTAGTTCACCTTGATAATTTAAGAAGAGTTAAAGAAATCGATAAAACATAAAAAAAAGGTAGTTAAATAATTTTGGTTTTATCCCAAATATCAAGTTTAAAGAGTGAGAATTTTGATATTTTGTTTCTACCACTGGATTTTTAATTTATCTGTTTGCCATTTCAGGATGTAGTTTACAATGTCCAACATCCAGGTGCTTCCAGAGGTAGGGGGGAAATATCAGAAGACACAAGACCCACTATATTATTAATATATTTGCGGCTGAAGAAGTCTGAACTTTTAATTAGTTTATGCATTCTAGTATAGTAATTTTAACCTGAATAGGATCTTCATCAAAGCCGTGGATATTATTACCAAAATATGCTGTAGAGACGATATAACTCTGAAGAGGAGTGTCATCATAAATTAACCCATTCAATGCGTAATCCAATTCATGAACCTACCTTAGTGACTGTATATATCTAAACGATTTTAATGTTTTGGGTTTAATGTTATGGTGGAAAA
Organism: Gerris buenoi; assembly: GCA_001010745.2. NCBI lineage: Eukaryota > Metazoa > Arthropoda > Insecta > Hemiptera > Gerridae > Gerris > Gerris buenoi. The sequence continues at coordinate 763,352 of KZ651079.1, read as the reverse complement.
TGTTTGGATCCACTGTGGACACAAACGTGAGCGGGCCTGATGGAGCCTTGCAAGATGGTTCTACTGGAGGCACGGATAATAGAGCTACTGAGGGCTGAAAGAGAGGACTTAGATTCACTGTGGATCCACCCACCAGGGGCGTTAGCACGGCTTGGATCCACCTGCATTGAATGGGTTAAGACAAACATCTTAGTTTGAAAATTAGATATAAGGAAATGTTTTTATACATAAGACTTCAAAGGCTAGAGTTAATCAAAATCTTTCAGTGGATCCCAAGACCAATATGTTGGTCCCCTAATTTACCTTCTTTTAAGGATTCTTATTGCAATTCTCTACAGAAGTTTTGTTAGAAATTTAACCTGATTGCAAGAAAATTACTAGTGTTTTCTTGTGTTCTGATAGAATTTTTAAAGTTTCATTTTTAAAATGTTGTGTAAAATGGTTTATTTTACTAAATTGGTAAAAGGTTATTTATTTGATTAACAATTAAATACATGCATTTTATTAAAAAATAAGTTAAATATTATTGCAACAATTTTAACAGCCTTGATGAAGAACTGATCAAAATCATTGACAAACTGATGGAATAAATCTTATAATTATTGTTTTAATTTAGTCATTTTTGCCTATTAAGAATCAAGAACCAATACTTGTTTATTTATCTTTAAGCCCAAATACAAATTATTAGGTCAATACAGGATAGAGGGATGAAATATTTGATATATTTATCAATATGGCCATTAATTACATAGAATTTTGGAATTTAACCAAAAAATAAAGCTCTATTTTACTATTTTGGTAGTATTCATACTACGATTTAATTAAAATTTGATTTAAATTAAAATAAATCTCTATTAAATTAAAATATGAGATTAAAATACACAAGATAATGATGTTATTTTAAAGACAACTTTGTAAAATAACTAAAAATTGAAGTTGCTTCAAATATTAAGGAAGTTGTGACGAAACAACAAGTAATAAATTCAAAACCTACCAACAATGATTATAAAACAAAATCATTTTTATTTTTAAATTAATCAACAGCAGAGTAAAATAACAATAAAGCTATTGTGAATTTTATTAAAATTATACCATTTATTTTTCAAGAGCATTTACACAAATATTTATTATGCTTTGGTCAAAATCTTCAACTACTCCTTTTTTTTAAGGTTATTTGGACGAAAAAATTACATAAAATAATTTATATATAACATGAAATAAAAAAAAGGTGATGTCTTCAATATTTCAATAAGAAAATTCACTTACTTAACATAATATTCAAAACATGTCTATACATTAAATAATTTTTGTATTCGTAAACAAATGTACAAATTTTTATAATAAGAAACTTCAAAGAATAGTTTATATTAAAAGATGATATATATATTTTTTTGGGGGAAGGAGATGATAAAAAATAAACACAAAATAGTATTTACATATTTATAATATATATACTAGAAAAATTTTGGTGAGCATAACGTTAGCAAATAATTACTGCGCTGTTTCTTTTTATACTTGTTTCCTCTTTCTTTGGCCCTTGTAATGGGAATTTCAAGTAGTAATTAAGTTCTATTATTTAAGAAAAGGTATTTTAATTTTTTAACATTTCAATTAGTAGCAACTCGATCCCAAATTATAATCATAGAAAATATTTACCAAGGAAATATTCTGGTNATATATATATCAGGGCGGAGAACGGTAGATGCATGTCATGACTATAACTGTAGTTAAGTTGTGTCATCAGCCGAAGGCTATTGTATTCCGTTAGTTAGATATTGGAACCTATCGTACAGTTTAGTACTGAGAGAGTGTATGCTGGACTCAACAAGGTTGTCTACCAGAAGTTGCAATTGCTCTTCGGTGAGGTTTAGATGAAAACGGTTTTTTAAAGCTTGGACGGATGCGGCACCTGACTTAAAGCAAGGCAATTGAGAACCTGAAAATTAATTTATAAAAGTACAAATTAAAAAAAAAAAGAAACCAAGCACTAAGTAAGGCTAATTCACATAATGAATAAAGCAAGACACAATTGTGTTAGTTTTGAAAGCAAAATAATTTGGGTTCAACGACAAAATGTAAATTGTTTTGCAGTACAAAAAAGGTTTGTATTTTTTAAAAAATAAGGATGGAGAAAGAGGAGGAGAGTAGGGATATCGAATGACATTTATAAATCCTCATCATCCATCCTTTATGTTTCTACTGATTTTCCGCTGGTAATAAAAATTATTGAAAACTATTGTGGAAGAAGCAAGAATCATTGTCAGTTGTAGTTGTTTTTAATAGATAGTATTCTTTTCATTTTTGGTTTGTTGTTTTTTCAAAGTATTTGCAACATAGCAGGAAAAAGTTTTACAGCAATACTCTTTTTTCCCTATGTTTGAACAAGGCTGCTCTATCATCTAATTTCCTCATCAAACTAGCTCTCCTCATCTAATTCTCCTCAAACTAGCTCTTTTCATCTAATCTCCAAAATAATCACCAATATTTTTGAAACATGGAATTAGCTATCATTGCTGCTTTTTGTTTTTATGTGCAAGAATAGATTCTAGTAAGAATTATGTTCATTTAAAGAATGAATTTAAGCAAAAGGATACAAATAAAATGTAGAGAGGAAAACTTTGAAAGGAGAAGACAAGTACTGTTCAGAGTTTCTCGATTGAACGATGCAATTTCAGGTCTTGGTAGGTAGTAGTTTAGTTGTAGGAACAAGACTTCCAGCTCATAAGTTCAAATGTCTTTTGTAAACTTGCTCAAATCTCTTTTGGACACATTAAAATTAATCAATCCATTTTTGTACAAAAGTTTTATTTTAAACAAAAATCTGTATTGACTATTGACTTTTGTCTCAGACACCTACCTAATCGCATTATTTCAACCAGGCCAAGTAGCTTGTCCATGTGTTTCCTGGCAGCAACTAGGCCCTTCAGCATGAGTATTTTGAAATATTCAAACATATCTGATCCCTCGCCACCCATCACTTCAACGAATGAGTGAGTAAGTTTAAACGGTGATGTTTCGAACCCCAGGTTCCTTGGTGAGGCAGAGAGTATAAAGCCAAAATCAATATGGATCAGATGACCTTCAGAATCCAACAAGATATTTCCATTGTGCCTATGATTAAAAAAATAAATAAATATAAGAATTTACGAAAAATAAATATACAATTTTTTTATATTTATTCAAAATTAAGTGAAAAATACCATTAAAATAAAAAAAAACCATAATATTACATCCTGATCAAATTACCTGTCTTTGACTTGTACAAGATAGGAGACAAGGCAGTATGCGGCACATGATGCTACAAAGTTCGCTCTTGCAGTGAGGAAGGATTCAGTATTGCAATCACCAAATTCCTTGGCAAAATATTCAGATAGTGTTAGCTGACTGTGCTTCTTAATCTGGTGTAGAGAAACTGTATTAAGAATAGGTTCTATTAAACCTGAGTCGTCAGACAAGCACAGAATCCTAAAAAAAAAAATGAATGAATTAATTAATATTACAAAAATTATAAATCATTACATATATATATTTTGTTTTTTCTTTCCCCTCCTCTTAGTGTTATGATCAACAAAAGTACAACAGGAAAGGGGGATTGGTCACAACACACATTTATTGATCACATCATTAATGTGTTACCCTCACCTCTCAGTTAATCCAACCCAGGCTTGTAAAACTTACTCAAGGTAACGGAAGCTGTGTGATAGTTCTAAAGGATGATCTCTGATTTTTAACATTCCCAAGACAGAAATCCGTTTCAGACATGAGGGATCATTATTGGTTTGGTGTCTGTCTGTCGGACTGTTCAAAATCCAAATATTTTGTTGTTTTGTCAAATTACCTGTACGGGTGAAGCCAAAGGGGAACTCTCTCCATATTCCAAATGTTCTGAAGCATGGAAAGGAGCTGAGAAGCAAGCAGTTCTTGCCTCAAATCATCTCCACACTTAACTATGACAGAAAGTAATCTCCATGAACTTAGGTAACCATAAGGAGAGGTTTCTTTTATTCTTCTCTCCTTGTCTTCCCAGGGTTCCTAAACAAAAAAGAGTGGTTTTACATTAGAAATGATATTTGGTTTATAAAATATTACAACAGTTTTAAAACAATAAAATTATAAATAATTTAAAATACAAATTTAACTCATTCATTGTCAAATAATCATAAAGGTTACTAATAATTAGCAAGTTTTAATTAATCTGACATTTCATTTATGTGATGCCAAATAGAAGACACTTATAAACAGAAGACATAATTTTATTCCCCTCAGGTGTTCGCTTTAGAGAAATGACACTATTGGTATGAGGTTTTGTTGTACAAAGGTCTCAACATGAAAAGTTCAGTAAATACCTAAAGAACTTCCTAAAACAGCATCGGTATTATTCCAAATTATTNACTGTATTAAGAATAGGTTCTATTAAACCTGAGTCGTCAGACAAGCACAGAATCCTAAAAAAAAAAATGAATGAATTAATTAATATTACAAAAATTATAAATCATTACATATATATATTTTGTTTTTTCTTTCCCCTCCTCTTAGTGTTATGATCAACAAAAGTACAACAGGAAAGGGGGATTGGTCACAACACACATTTATTGATCACATCATTAATGTGTTACCCTCACCTCTCAGTTAATCCAACCCAGGCTTGTAAAACTTACTCAAGGTAACGGAAGCTGTGTGATAGTTCTAAAGGATGATCTCTGATTTTTAACATTCCCAAGACAGAAATCCGTTTCAGACATGAGGGATCATTATTGGTTTGGTGTCTGTCTGTCGGACTGTTCAAAATCCAAATATTTTGTTGTTTTGTCAAATTACCTGTACGGGTGAAGCCAAAGGGGAACTCTCTCCATATTCCAAATGTTCTGAAGCATGGAAAGGAGCTGAGAAGCAAGCAGTTCTTGCCTCAAATCATCTCCACACTTAACTATGACAGAAAGTAATCTCCATGAACTTAGGTAACCATAAGGAGAGGTTTCTTTTATTCTTCTCTCCTTGTCTTCCCAGGGTTCCTAAACAAAAAAGAGTGGTTTTACATTAGAAATGATATTTGGTTTATAAAATATTACAACAGTTTTAAAACAATAAAATTATAAATAATTTAAAATACAAATTTAACTCATTCATTGTCAAATAATCATAAAGGTTACTAATAATTAGCAAGTTTTAATTAATCTGACATTTCATTTATGTGATGCCAAATAGAAGACACTTATAAACAGAAGACATAATTTTATTCCCCTCAGGTGTTCGCTTTAGAGAAATGACACTATTGGTATGAGGTTTTGTTGTACAAAGGTCTCAACATGAAAAGTTCAGTAAATACCTAAAGAACTTCCTAAAACAGCATCGGTATTATTCCAAATTATTACAGCTCTGCTATTATTCCAAACATTGAACTGAGGGAAAATATATTCTTATCATTATAAAATCAATATATTCTATGTATAATCTACATTTTCATATATTTTAAACCAATTTATTTGTTATATTATTGAAGATTACTTGTTGAAAAATTGGCGTTATTAGAGGTGAAAGAGGATCAGGCATTGCAAATGCAGCAAAAATCTACTTCTAAAGTTGCATTTTAGAAACTCTTTCGTAGTACTCTTTAGTAAGTATAATTTCAATTTTTAAACAACATATTGCTCTGAATCTTTGTACTCCACAATGAAGTTCATGAATTCAAAATATCATTCCCATTAGACCAATCATCACCTAACATAATTTCTGTGGACGTATTTAACAAATTTTACGCAATATTTCCAAGATTTGACCAAAGTCCTCTCTTAATTGTATTGTTTTACACGCACTAAAGACACACTTAAAATAGCACTCAAGACTTAAGTAGAATATGCAAATATATTAAATAAATTAATTTTTACTATGTTTTTATTAGCTTGCCTTCTTGTTTGTTTATCCAGTACAAATCTTGCAATCAATTTTTATCTAACTTCCCGAGTAGCTAGACATTTGAAACTTTTAGAATAGCTCAGAACGATGACAAAGCATTATTTTAATACTTTTATCCATTTTTTAGTAAATGTAATTTGTTTTCAGCAAAATGTGCTGTATGGAAAGTTAGTTCGGAAAAAATCTGTAAGTTTTGGCACGTCCCATATTTACATTCTTCATTTTGACAGGTTTCAAATTTACGATTTATGGCAGAAAATTTAAAAACGTAGTAAATAAAAAGTTCTTTTTATCTTACAATTATTAATTTATGTATTTAAAACTATACAATTGTGGTGTTGCTCCTTATAATACATGAAAAACCGGGATGCTCTCATTGACCTCATGCTCATAGATTTTTTTAAAATCAAAATGTCACTTTTGGAAAAAAAAAAATTAGCGAACATTTTAGCTAAAATGAATTGTTCTATGTAGCTTTGAGGAATGCTGGTAAAGGAACATATAGGCCACATTTATTTGGCCCAGTAGTTTTACCCCAAAAGTTTGTATTGACGTCAGACAGCAGAGGCAGTTTTTTTAAAAAAATATAAAAATCAAATGCATGCACAACAAACACTGACTATTTATGTGAGAAAGTAAAAATTAAATAGTGAATCAAGGTTATTGCAGACTGTAATACCTTGAGAGCAGCTGCAGAAGGATCCTCAGGATCATGTGAGAAAGGGCTAGGGTCATGTAAAGACTCACTCAGTCTTCTCCTGATATCCCCTGCAGCAAACACGGGGGGTTCTCTAGAATCACTCGACTCTAAACTTAACTGACTAATTGTATCTCTCTCAGCGGGTTTCCCAAGCTTCAGGTACTGGAACATTATACATTTCAAAATAAGACAAACCAATAATTATCACGTTTTGTTTAAAATTATTTGATTCATTCAGCAGAACAGAGGATCTTTTAAGTGATAAAATCTTTTAGCCTAATCAGCTGTTAATACAAAGGGATACTAAAACTTTAATATACAATAGGGATGACGTCTCTTTGTCAAACAGTTCTTTAGACAGACAAAGGAATATAATCTCTCCTCTGCATAGAAGTGATCATATTTACCACTTATCATAATAATAATAATAATAACAACAGTAAAAATGTCAGAAAATCAAATGTGTGATATCCAATGAAATTATATCAATAAATGTCCAAGTTTAATTAAACTTTTATAGAACTAAAACTAAAATATTTATCGGCCATTGACTTGCTTTTAATATTTAATTATATTTATAATCTTTTATATTACTTAATATATTAAATAAAAAGGAGTATTTTTTTGAATTTCGGCCTATGTTGGCAGTTAGTTTAATTAAAGTTTAGCCTCAATAAGAAAAATACAGTAGTTGGAACCATCTAATGACACATTAGTTTTATGATTAAACATCTAGAGTTCAACACAGAACCAAAGACAGACAGACACAGAACCAAAAATGTTCCCTGACGTCTGAAACGGACTTCTGTCTTAGAATTATTTGATATCGGAGATATAAAATTTTTAAGAGCTAGAGGATTTAAAGAAAGGAAAAGTTAAAAGCAACGTGATCGTTCTTCGAAAGTTCACGGAACGATCACGTAGCTTCCATTACTTTTTGGATCCCTGGGTATACAGTTATAACCCTGGACAATATTTAAAACAAAATAATTTAGCTCCCGTATAGCTCAGATGGTAAGAGCACCTGTACGGTAAACAGAGGTCCCGTGGTTCGATTCCAGGTGTGGGGTGTATTTTTCTCTGTATGTCTNGAAAGTATCATGCAATGTTATTAATCAAAAAGAATCATTGTGACATAAAAAGTAAGAGGTAAGCTATGACAATGGAATAAAAGATAAAATTGTGAAATATACTCTTGTAAATAATATGAAATTATGGGTTAAAAAGACTTATGAGATGGAGCATGGTGGTAAAGAATCAAACTTTTATTTTACCCTGTTACACTCAATCTCATATTCAACCCAACTGAACTGATAAATAAAAATTAATTATAATTATTGCATGAGTCCACAAAGCTAGATGGATACGATATAATAACATTGACTAAACTAAATAATACTAATAATAAAACAGAAATTTTTATATTTAACAATTTTTATTTAAACTAAACTGAGAAAGAATTAATCAGTATAGATAGCAACCTTTCATATCCTAAGCTGTATCAGATAATGTGTGAATCCAAAATGAGAGGCAGATGAGAGGACCACTGGTCGAAATAATACATTCTTTAAGTTTACTTCTATCACTAAATAAAATTCATATAATAATCCTACTAATAACCATCACCATGTTAAAAAATTGCAACCTCCAACTCTGAAAATGAATATAAATAAAAAAAGATGTCAAATTTGCGAGAGGACATCAATCTAGTATACCAATATTATGTACAATTTACAACAAGTTAGTAAGGTGCAGCTCAATAAAAAAAATAAGTGCTCATTCCAATAAACATTAAAAAAACAAAGAATCAATGAAATGTTTATTTAACAAAAAAATCGTAAATAATATTATATTCCTGATGTCTTTCAGGATACAACTTAGTCTATAAAGATTTGTGAAAGGCTAAATTTTACAAAAAGAATCTATATTTTTAAGTAGAAGACTGTAGATATTTATATAACCACAAAATCATAATGTTTTTTTAAAAAAAATATGATGATGTCAACATTTTTTACACATGGAACCTTCGTTTACAAACTTATTCCGTTCCGTAAAGCCGTTGTTTGAAAACTGAGTTGTTCATACATCAAAATAAATATTCCCATAAGACTCGATCAATGTGAAAAGCAAATTAGATGTTCAATTTAATTTAAAACTAATTAGATTTTGCAATTAATTTGTTTAAGACCCCAAGAAAGTGGCCTTTTATCATCTGAATTTTCTACTTCTTGCTTGAAATAAGCAGGTATAAACCAAAAATTTTGTTTGAAAACTAAATCAAATTATGTTTCTTCAGGTTTTTGTTCGAAAACCAAATTATTTGAAAACAGAATTGTTCATGAAAGAGTGGTTTGTAAACTAAGGTTCTAAGTACATTCCTAATATTTCATTAGTCTTCACCAATTTTCTGTTTTATTACAACGAAGGTCTGATTTCAGAAAAAATTATATACAGTAGAACCCCACAAATCCGAACCCCGCAAATCCGAAAACCCCATATTCCGAACAACTTTTGGGTTAAAAAAAAAAAAAAAAAAAAAATGGAAATTATGTAGGGGTTAGTATATGCTGTAATTTAAAAAGAGTGTATTTCTGTGACATCTTAATTCGAATAATGATTGCTAATGATGTTATTAACATACATATTACACAGAAGTGTTTCCTGTAGTTCCAGGTACCTAGTGGTGAAAAAAATGTTTATTTTATTGAAGGGATAAATATTATTAAAAAAAACTCTACTAACAAAAATTGAAACAACTGTTCAGAAGATATATAACTGACTGCAGTTTTGTGAGCTGATAATGGTTTTAAATGAGGATATAATTTTTCAGAGAACTGTTGTTTTAGTTAAGACATTTCACACTTACGGCTTGGTGAAATTTCCCGGGATTGAGTTTAGCCGTGTTTACATATTTCTTAAAACCCTCTCCCATTCTCAGTCGTATTTAATGCAGTTCTTTAAATACTACCTTTATACTTACCGCCCTACATTTCTATGGAACCGAATACAGAAAAAGGTTTGTCAACGTTCAGACTTAATCATAATTATTCTATACCTCTTTTTTTTAACAGAAATACTGGGTATTTCTCGTGCCGGAACGTAAGAATATACCAATAAAATATACCAGCAACAATTTAATTATTTTAATTGACAATAAAACCAGACATCCCGATAATCCGAACAATTCAGAAATCCGAACCGACCCTGGTCCCAATTAGTTCGGATTTCCGGGGTTCTACTGTATATTCACAGTGCTTTTGGCACCTTCCTCTATTGAAGATAACGAATTAACAGATTAATGCCAAACTGAGGAATGTAATAAGCTAAACCCTTCCAGCACCTTTTGGAGCCTTTGAGTTGGATCCAACTGCAATGATAATTTGATGATTTTTTTATTATTATTATTATTTAATAGGGTTCTAAAATACATTAATAAATAACAGAACTTGACATACTGAAAAAAAACAAAGGCATTGTGGATACAATTAGTGAAACAATAAAAAAATGTGGGGGATTAAAATCCAAAATTAAACTCTGTGCTTTGATGTGATAACTCCAGTGCAAAATAGATTGTCGTATAATCGAGGAGATAAAATATTCTTCCAAAAACAATGGCATTTACCTGAAAACAATAATTCCTGCAGCAAAATGAATCTGCAAAGCAATTAAACCCTCTCTTTTTACGAGAATTATAAGCGGGTATCAAAAATAAAGGTGGTTGTCTACCCTGTGGAAAATAGTTAACAATAGTAGCATGCAATAATCTACCTAATCTAATTACAAACTGCAGTTTTAACAACTACACAGCAGTACAAGCTATTATCATCAAATTCTCATAGCAAAACAAATAAACAGTGACTTTCTTAACTAAGGTGCTAGAACTAGAATTAAGTGTCTAGGTGAGAATTAAAAATCTACATTTCTACAGACAAATTTTTGAGGTAGAGTAAATAACCAAAATATGTTAATAAAAATTTAAATGCAACATTGATTTATAAACTCAAAAACTCCAAGAGTGCAGGACATAAAGAGGCAAATTACAACGGGTTCAGCCCTTTTGTACACACTTTTATTTAACATTACAAGTTTTTTAGTCTCTAAATCTTGTAACATAAATTTAAACCACTTCCCGACTACCTAGAAACCTAAAACTTGTTCTGATAATGTATTTCCGAATGGTTAGTACTCAAGAACAAGTACTCACAGATAGGAGCAGAAGGGCTTGTTATGCTCGGAAGGTGATGACAAATTAGATGGTATATCGGTTTAGGACGAGGTGAACATATTAGTCCAGTAACAAGAAGTCGTAAATGGAAGGGGAAGCGCTTGTTATGCTCTGTAGGTGATGACAAATTAGACGGTATATCAGTTTGGGACAAGGCGAATATATTAGTCTAGTAACAAATAATCATCGATGGATGCGGAAGAGCTAAGATAGGTGATGACAATCAGATTGTCAAGTGGGTTGGGACAGTTTTGCTCAAGACAGAGGAAGCCTTAGGGTATACGAGCACATCTTGAGACCAAGGGGGTTTCCTTTTGACAACAGAGCCTATAGCATAGAAGGTACTCATCTCAAAATAGAGTTACAAAATTTGGCTCATTGCAAGGTATTGAAATGATTTTAGAAGTCCCGTCGCATTTAGGCCACAGAACTGCAATTATTACTTTTATGTGCAAATGGATTAGGTTAAAACCGATAAAATTTACTTAATGAACGAATCATGCATTTAAAATTTAAAGAATGAAAGTATCATGCAATGTTATTAATCAAAAAGAATCATTGTGACATAAAAAGTAAGAGGTAAGCTATGACAATGGAATAAAAGATAAAATTGTGAAATATACTCTAGTAAATAATATGAAATTATGGGTTAAAAAAAGACTTATGAGATGGAGCATGGTGGTAAAGAATCAAACTTTTATTTTACTCTGTTACACTCAATCTCATATTCAACCCAACTGAACTGATAAATAAAAATTAATGATAATTATTGCATGAGTAAAACCACAAAGCTAGATGGATACGACATAATAACATTGACTAAACTAAATAATACTAATAATAAAACAGAAATTTTTATATTTAACAATTTTTATTTAAACTAAACTGAGAAAGAATTAATCAATATAGATAGCAACCTTTCATATCCTAAGCTGTATCAGATAATGTGTGAATCCCAATGTTTTATGAGTCATTAAAACAAAATTAGATGTAAATGACTCAAAATTGTGATTGATTGACACAAACTAAGATGTAGTGCCCTCCACAAGATCTAGGGTTTATTAGACTCAAAACGCAAGAGGCCTATGCAATATTTAGTTCAAATTAATATAATTTTGCATTTCTCAGAATTAATGTAATTACCTGGGTAGTGATGTCATCGTCTTCCTGAGACCATTCTTCAGACTGAGCGGACTCAAGGTTAGGAACAGATGTATGGCAAGCTGAGATATTCTCTTCAGATTTAGTATGCCTCAAACAATTCATACATCTTGATACTAAAGGTGAGGTCTGCACATCTTCTATTTCTACTACCTCCAGGTACAAAATGTAGGGAGCCTGAAAATAATTAAAAAAAAATAAAAAATCACAAAAGGTAAGAATAACGTAAAAAGGTAAGATCTTGAGATAAGGCCGAGTGCGGAAAGTAGCATTTTGCATGCAAGTGTAGAGTTTGCTCCCGAGCGACAGCGAGGGTAGTAAAACCACACGAGCAATGAAAAATGCCGTTTTCGCACGAGTTGTGTACCGTACTTTATCTACAATTGTTAGATTTTAATAATAATAAACTTCCTGTAAGTAAGTTCGTATTTCTCTTTTGTTGTATTTTTTGGGTCGAATTAATTATTTCGGAAGGCAAATTAGTCTCCTTATATTCGTCATAATCACAAAAAAACTCGATATAAACAGTTACTTTTATTAAACAAACATCAAATTAGTTTTGTTAAATGTAAATAAACTCGCTAATCGTGAGTGAAGTTGAAGAATTCTTCTTCTTCACCGCGCTAGAGTGGTAAAGAAGAGGAATTCTTCAAAAATATGAGACACACATGCGCAATTAATATAGGTGCGTAAAGAATCACTTTCTGCGAATCTAAACAGAGATACAATGTTTATATTTCGTATCAATCGTAGAAACATTTTTTTATCTTTATTTTTGAGGGGTTGGGTTTAAAAGGCTCACTTTAGCAAAAATAATTATGCAGAAAACTTTGTTAAGTGAAACCAACTTTCAAATGCAATAAGTAACCATCAACGCCTGGATTGCCTGGAACATGCATTACCATACTAACGGCAACCACTTATACAGTGGTCAAGCTGTTCAGGCTGTGTGGGGAAGAGGATGAAACCCCTTTTCACCTTATCAGTGGCAGTCTAGCATTAACTCGTCTAAAGTGAAATCTTTGGCTTAGCCATTTTGTCTTCTGAAGAACTAAGGTTGTCTCCCATAAGCAAGGTACTGAGGATCTGTCATCATATTAAACTAGGTTTGCACATTAGATCCGTGTGTGAGATCTTATAACTTTAGACTTAATCTTGAAATTCTCCCAGGGGGGAACTATTAGCACAAAATAGAAGAACAAGTAGAAAGAGGATGTAGATGGTGGAACTTGACTTAGTCGGGTTTATCAACAAGTCCAATCCACATTTGAGATTCTCTTTCTTTCCTTCTTTCACAAACAACTTGAACACTTATGTTTTTTTATTCAAAGAGGAAATAAAAGCACTAAGCTGTTAAGGAGAGATTTATTAATTTTTATCTACGATTGATACAAAATATAAATATTGTATCTCTGTCTAGATGCGTAGAAAGTGATTCTTTAAGTACTTAAATTCATTGCGCATGCGCGTCTCATAGATCTGAAGAATTCCTCTTCTTTACCGCCCTAAAGAAGAATTCTTCACCTTTACGCACGCTTAGCGAGTTAGTTTACATTTAACAAAACTAATTTGCTGTTAGTTTAATTAAAGTAACTGTTTATATCGAGATTTTAATGAAAAACAATGAGTGATTTAGGTGATTATGACGAAAATGAGGAGAATAAATACGCCTCCTGAAATAATGAATTCGGCACAAAATCAACTAATGAATTAATGTCATCTTTATCTAAAGAGAAATACGAACTTACATACAGGAAATTATTTTTTTTCTCTCTATTTATTATTAAAATCCAACAATCGAAGATTAAGTACGGAACACAAAACGGCATTTTGCATTGCGAGTGTGGTTTTACAACCCTCGCTGTCGCTCGGGATGCAAACTCCACACTCGCATGCAAAATGCTATTTTCCGCACTTGATGCGTAATGTACTATTACTAAGTATTTAAAACTTCACTGCTCAATTTAAAAAAATAAAATAAAATAAATACCTTATCCTTAGAATTGAGCACAGCAGCAGCATGTGGAGGTATCCTAACTATATGATGAGGAGTGTTACTGTGTAAAGGTAGCCAGACCCTTGCAGGTATATTCAAATTAATATTAGCTAGTTCTGACATAAGTCTTGTAGTACGTGCTTCCTTACTAGATACTGTAGCAAGGATCTTACCAATGTTGGTCAGGGATTTAATGAACTGCAGTTCTGGACCTAATCTGGGTGCCTGCACAAAGAATTAATTAAAATTAGATAATTATTAACATCAATATTAGATAAATCCGAAAAATTAAAACAATACTAAATTCTCATCATAAACCAAATAAATAAATACTTTAAAAAAAATATGCGTAGGAACTTTAAAATTATGAAAAATCTTTCCAATAATTAAGAGTGTGAAGCTTTTTATAAAGATAAAAACAATACGTTAGGTGTACATCATTGGTAAGAACATTAGCCCATAAAATAAAGGGACCTGGGGATTAATGTGGCTGCCAAGTACATTTTTATATTCAGCAAGGAAAATTGTAAAACAGTGGACCTCCTGGTTAGTGGATCCTTAGTCATGTACACTTTACTGTAATATATGCGCAGTTCTTAAACAGAATATCAAGGAAGCAATTTCTTGAGAACTCAGAGAAAGAGCGCATTCTAAAGCAATAAAAAAAATTAAAACTAATGTAAGTACTAATAAAATGTAAAAGAATAAAACTGTAGTAGCTATTGACATACTAATAAGTTTAAATAAATATTTTTTTCCCCTTCTCTGGTAAATTGCAAAATTACATTGAATTAACATTCAAGGAGTCGAAGGATTGTATGTTACTTACATTGCACGTGCAAAATATTTGCATCCCTTTAAGATCGTTGACAATTCCTTCGCATGTTTCAAAACATGTGCAACCGTTGTCAAACGCTCGTCCAGAATTGAGATCTCCAAGTGAGCATTTACTTCCTAAAAAAATAAATAAAATAATAATAATATTAGTCAAAGTATTAATTAAAATATTACCTTCAGGGTAAAATTTTATCTCGATATTTTCCTAGATAGACATCTAGTACTAAATCTTTATTTTTTGAGCTTAAAATTTGGCTCATTGCAAGGTATTTATTTTATATACATCTAACATTAGTAAAAGAACAGTTAATAAATAAGTATTAATTAAATTAAATCTCTGAGAGCACCACTAAGCCATTGGGGAAAAGTAATTAAGTAGTGAAAATCATTGACCTAGACACTTACATGCGTGTACCATACACTTTATATGAATCTGGCATGGATGAGGGATATATAATTTTTTTTAGGGGTCTCCTAGTAGTAGTAGTGTCTTAGTACTAGAACTAGACCGGTAGGTTGAACCATTTGTTCGAACCTAGCAATAGTCCATCACTTAGGTCCTTTTTACTATACCTGTGGTAATGAGTAGAGTTCGGATCAATATGCACTTAAAAACCTCAATACATGCATTTGAAAATTGCGAAATATGCACATAATATATGCAACTTATCCCAAAAATATATGCACTAAAATATGCACTTATCCCTAATATATGCACTTAAATATGCATTTATTCCTAATATATAAACTCCAATAGGCATAGCTATAAATATTGAATAGTGCTAAGTAAAGTGCATTTAGAGAGTTTAAAATACTAAAAAACCTGGAATTTGAAGATTAGGCAGTAGAATACACAAGAATAACCACCAAAAATAGAGATATTGACTATTAAACTAATTAATTTTTAATAAATTATTTAAATTTAGGAAACAGTAAGAAAATTTGTCTGAGCTACTAAAACTTCCTCTAAATTTGTAATTTTAAAATTTCGTCTGGTCCAGCAACATGGACCACAAACTTTAGAGGGTCAAAAATTCTCATTCAATAAAAATAATGTTTTGTGGTTAGTCAAATGTAGCCCACAGATGGTGCCAATTAATTTCAACCCTCTATGCTCATTAAATATTGCTAAATTGATCCTTTCATTACTGTAACAAACAAATTCGACAATTTTTTTTTCACCAAAAAGGAGAAAAAAAAATTAACAAATTAAACAATAATGGGTCGTAACAACAAGTTCAAGATAGGACCCGAAGTGTCACACTAATTGGCGGACTATTTATCCTTCTGCACTTTTATTCAAAATGAAAGTGTTAAAATAGGAACTTTTCAAAGAATGAACAATAAATAGATAAAGGAATTGAAGTAATAGTTATTAGCAGATTGAATATACACATAAACGTACTTGAAGCAGTTCGACTATGAAGAGCAGAAGCATCTGATCTGGACCGATGATGAGTTTTCTTCAGTAAAGAATGTGGTGTAAGATTTATCGGAGCTCCTTCTTTCAATTTTGAAACTCGTCTGTGGGGTTCAGTCACTCGAGGCCTGAAAAACAAATATTAGGGGCATTATTAGAGTTATAATTCATTACAAATTTTAAATATATTTGGATGCCTTATTTGGATTCCTCTAAGTTACTAACCCCCCATTTGAAGTACTTATTTGTTATTATTATTGTAATAAATATTTAATATCAACTTGAATAATATCAGCAAGCAGACGACAAATTTGAGTGGTTAAAACCAGTCAGGATTAAATAATAATAAGCAAATTCTTTTTAAGTCAATTTAATATTTGAGTTGTATTTAGTAGGTTTAATAATATCTATCTAACCAATATTTTGAGACCTCCAATAGAACAATGCTTTTAAATATTCCAGACCCAGAAGTATTCGGAAGAAACCCGGCTCAGAGTTCAACTGGATTGAGAGCTACATGGGTTGCCCCTTGACAGAAGCGATAATAAGAACCCATATAATAGGTATGGTTGCAGCTGATCCATTTGACACATTGTCAAAATAGTCTGCCAGGGTGATACATAGCTTCCTAGTGTCTGTCTAATTTCGTACGATATTGACGATACAACCTGCTAACTGTCTAATTTAGTAAATTTTTCCCCCTTTTTTACTTCCAAGCTTACTAAAGGTTATTAGACAAACCATCTAAATTTATTAAAAATCAGATTAACACTTTTTAAGATATAGGTGTTAATAAAAAAAAAACTTTGTGAACCAATAAGTGCAAAAAGTTAAAACTTATGAGACTAATTATGACACGCTGTCTAAACTTCACCAAAATCAGACAAGTAGATAGATAGTAGTAGATTCTCAGGTAAGTAGACGTACAGGGATAACAGATGGACCAAAAAAACAAACTGATTTCTGTTTTGAAATTATTTAATTCAGAGACAATCACAATACTTCTTTTACCTTCGGTTAGCTCGGAAGCAAAAAAAGGCAAAATATACATTAAAATACCTGGATTGCTCTTTTGAGCAGTAAAGAACCACAGTGTCATCGCATCACCCTCATTATTTAGGTTCTATACTAATACTACAGTAAAAAACCACCCTGGTTGTTGCACAATGTTAATAAGATAGAGTTCTTCTGAAAAGAAAACCTTTCTAAGCATTTTTTAAAAAATATTTATCATGAGTATTTATTAAAAATAGGGTGTAAAGAAAGAAAAACTTAATCCGGGGCTGCAGCTAAGTGGCTTCTCATCTCTTTCACTGATACCCAAGAAACTGACAACACTTAGATAATCCCTTCTTCAGACATTATACAATTAAGAAATATGTCACCCTTGACTTTTAGTTAATCATCCGTTTAGTTTATTAAAAAAAACTATGTCCAAGCTATTTTTTCTTTTTTAAAGACGGACTACTTCTTTACTATCAACCACAATAAACCTGATTAATAAGTTAAGCCTTTCTTTAAAATACAAAATAAATGTGTAAATACGTCTTAATTAGTAAAATAATAATACATTTAAAGGTGGTTCAGATCAGGTTAGGAATAACCAAATTGTACTGGGCTGCTAAAGATTTTATGAAATAATTCTTCATGTAAATAAATTAAAAATTCTATAAATGTTTAAGGTTTTCTGAGTATCATTGAATTTTGTAAACCTTTTTAAAATGTAGAGATGTCTAAACATGATATTATTGTATTGGCTTCAGGAAAAGCAAACTGACATAATCATTAAAACACATTTCTTGGCACATAATATCACTGTATTATTTGAATTCTAATTCTAATTGTTTAGCTTAACTATATGTAATAATTTATTAAAATAAAGGTTTCTAAAATTGATGTGTGTTGTTACATGTCCCACAAAAACGAAGCTCCCTAATAAATAACAAGATTTTGATTTTTCAAGACAGGCTGGTAGTTCTATCATAAATATCCATTTTAAGGTGCAGGTATTTTGGCTGGTATGGGAGGTTCCCTGGGACATTAAGCAAAAATTAACTATCCCTGACGACACTGACATAACAGCTGGTGAAGATGAGAAAGCTGCTAAAATATTATTTCCAAGCTCCCCTCTAACAAATACTAAATATAAGTACTATCACAGAAAAGATTCCTCTTTCCCTGGATTGAGCAAGAAGCAAGTGTCAAAAGTCTAATAAAACTTAAGATATAACTAATTAAACTTAAATGCTTCAGGTGAGGGTGACTGACATTATCTTCTTAGCCCAACACTTAAGGGCGTCAATAATTATGATTATTACAATATTTTTACCTGAGCTCGTCTGACAATATTAGGTTTTTGAGTTTGGTTCCGTATGATTTCTTCTTGGACGGTAAGGCAGCATCAGAACTGTAGGCATCTAGCAGCCAGGAACATTTTAATGAAAAATCAACTGATTTTCTACACCTAAACAAAGCCAAACAAACATTGATAAACGTAAGTTAATTTTTAAAAGTAAACATTTTTTATTTAAAAATTATATAAAATTGTTTTAAAGTAAAAACAATAAATTAAGTTTTAACCAGGAGCTCTCTGTGACAAATGCTTTTTTAGTGTTTTGATTGAAAAGTTATTCAATCAAAATTGGAACCTCAATAAATTGCAATTCAAGGGAATATATTTCTACTTTGCGGTATCAAGGTTATAATTATATTATTAGAAATCTCAAATTAGCAAGGGAAATGAAAATTACTTCAAATTATCAAGAATTTCGAGATATCAAAGTTCGAATTATCAAGGTTCCTCTGTAATACTATGATTATTTTTTACCCCCGATTTTTTTTGTTATCTACTAGAATTTTTTAATTTTTTTTATGCAGCTCTTTAAAGTACAGTGAGATACATTAAACCATTTATTAAAAAAAGTTTTTGTTTTAAACTTGTCTACCTTTATAGCCTCTAGTTAAAAATCTTTCACTTCAAAAAATTTAGATAAAACAGGAGTGAGAAAAAAATAAGGATTACTTTTTTTTATAGAACCAAGTTTAAAGAAACTGATAAAAACAATTATTTCATATCTACAACTGTTAATTTTTGTTCAAGGTATTAAGTTTTATCTTAAACATAGCAAAGTTAGTTTTTCCAACCAAGATTTAGCAGCTAACTTATAAAATGTCAAAGAATAACCGCTTTAACTTGATGAATTACCAAGTGAAATGATAATAATTTATACCTTCCTCGTCAATTAGATCTCAACACTATATTTTATGAAAGCACTTTAAATCATTTTGTATGTCAGCTATTAATTTAAATTTATAGTATGTTTCAATTATTAGTTAGTAGAAAAGTCATAGTGTGATATATTGTGAACAATGATTAATATCTAAAATAACTATTATAAATTTTAAATTTTTTATAGTTATAAAAATCTTTCATTATTTTAAATAGGTTTTTCAAGTTATTTAAACCAAATAATAAATAAAATAGTCCAATCATTTTAAGCAAAAAAAGGGCTGTTTACAAAAATGCGTCATACAAGCAAGAGACTTTGTACAAATTATCTCTGGGGCATCCTGATTGAAATCCATCGATCAAGACGAGACCACTTTGACTGCTAAACTTATTCACTCATAAAATGGCATGACACTTTTTAAATATGAAGGTGGCTTTATTCCTCAGTATATTGCCCTGGATGGAAAATAGAGGCAAAAACAGGAGGCAGGAGACCTAGGGGAAGTGGTTGAAGACAGCAGAAGGAGTACTGTAAGAAAGAGGAGTTGGCTGGACATAAACCAGGAAACTCACCCAGAATCAGACAGTCTGGAGAAGGAAAACACACAGCACCCACAAGGGTTAGAAGAGGTATGATTCCCCAGTGCATTTAACCTAAAGATATGTTATGATGTTCCTGTTCCTCATATGTGCTTGAGAAAGTATAAATAATGCTAATATTTAATTAAATCTATATTAATACAGTTAGAAGCTCTATACTCAAAGTAATCTGCGGTTGAAGTGTAAAGACTTATCCAACATCTGCTCAGACTGTTTTATTGAACATGGCTTTGCATAGAAATATCCTGTTACCCCTGCAAATTGTATGTAAAGAGAATTTGCTTAACATTAGCTTCTAATGACTCTATTACCAATGTAAATTAGAAGGTAAAGTAAGCAATGGTAGGTACAACAAGGAAGAGAGGTGACAAAATGCTATACCGCCAATTATATCAAATAGAAGAGAATCAAATTGAGACTAAAGAAGGAAATTTGAGATTCCCATATTCCCACTCCTAACAAAAATGGGTTGATCTTAGAATAAGCATTTTTAGTATACATTAAATTATTATGACTTAAATAAATCCATTTAACTAGAATAACAAATTAACAATATGTAATTTAAAAATTGTTTACCTGTGGACAAGGTAGGGGTGTATAACTTCCGCAATATCTGGCATATGAACATACATGTTTACTAACTGCGGCAAATAAAAATCAACCTCCTGATCAGGAAAGCTGAACAGCTTGTTACCTGCAACAAAAATTTCAAGATTATAAGTATTACAGTTGATTGATTGATGAAATAATAGTTTATAATTATTCTAGGTTTACTGGAAGGATGTAAATTCAGACGCCTTCCTTCCATTAATCTTCAAAAAGGGTGCGACATAACTTTTTAAATTGAGTAATACAACAGAATAATAAGCTTCTTTTTAAACCGTTACATTTTTTTTTTTATAGTCATAACCATAAGATACCTAGGCCTATATCTTGGCCGAAGATTTTACTTGGCTCAACATCTCCCTGTAATGTAATATTTAAATCCATGAAACCCTAAATAACCACACCTATCCTCTTGTCAAATCCATGTCATCCCATGACCAACTACACCGTCGGATAAAGAGGCAATGGCCTGGAGATCTGCAACTATAAAGCACCACAGTCAACCAATTTACTGAATAAATTTATTGCACGATAGGCGTACTACCACTGGACAGCCAATCCTCTTAAGATAAACCATGTAATATTAAATTTATCATCACTATTACTTATAACAAAATTAATTGCAAGTAATTTATAAAGTAAAATAGTCAGCCAAATCCAAACTCCAGAATCCAAACACTTTTAATGATATTTTGCTATTATGTACAACCCATTATAGTCAATTTATTTATTTTTTTCCTTTCTCAAATCTCTCAATATTGTTTTAATATTTTACATGAATGAAAGTATAAATTTAGAAAAAATTAATGAGTGCAGACGGTTGACATTTTTATGGGCCTATTTGTAAGATATATTCAACAAGCCATCTAAATTTCTTAAAGATATGTGTGATAAAAAATAAATCTGGAAATGTGGCAGAAAAACTATGGGCTGCAGAAGGACCATTGTTGGTGGGACCAACAATGGGCTAATAATAACCTACCATCCAAATTTAATTAAAATCGGACAAGTAGTTTTTAAGATACGTAGGTTCTCAAAAATAATGGATGGTCCGACAGACAGACACACAAGGAGACAGGAACATAAATGTACCCTGATGTCTGAAACAAATGCTTGCCTTGGATTTTTTAATTCGAAGACGAAGACACAACAAATTTTGGTTCGTCAAAACGATCAAATAGCTGCTGTCATCTTTGGTAAGCTCGGAATAAAAAAATATAGGTATAAAAAATAATAAAACAAGAAGTTTTAATTGCTAGAGTCTGAATAATATAAAATTACGAATCCAAATATAAATCAAATGAATCTAACTTTACTATTTTTAAAGACTATCAATGAATTTAACTCTTCAAAATCAATATGGAAATTTGTAGTAAGAAAATAAAGAATCAATGTCTATGTTTTAATTAATAACTTTAAATAAATTTCGGAACTTTACATTTAGAAGAAAAGAAACAATCTATCGTATTTTTGGCAAAAACATACATGGGAACCAAGCAGAGTTTTATAACTGAGTAAGAGTAATTCAATTCGGAACTTTCAAACATTAAGCTGCGGAGATATAAATAAAAATTCAACAGCTGTAATTTTAACTGTCGCAGAAAATCGATGAAACCTTGAAATAAAGCGGGAAAAAAGTATGTATTTCAAAATTTAACAGAGCTAAAAAGGAGACTAAACATGGAGTTAAAACTACGATTAAACTAAGAGCTATTGCCCAATTTCAATTAAGAACCAGAAAAGTTTTTCGTTTGAATAATCAAACAAACTCTTAACTACTGTAAATTGCAGAGCTTAAAGGATTCCGTAGTTTAAAGGGAGGTGTAGTGGAAAGATATGAAAAATTCAAACCAGCTTTTGACCCAAAAACCACGCCAAAATCAGGCCACGACAAACCATTTTTCATCGAACTTCCCACTTAATAACTTCTTTTGACATGAAAGAAGTTTTGTAAGCTTATTTATTAATATGTAACTTATAAGTAAAGTGAAGCTTGTATATAATATCATACCTCGTATCCCGGTTTAAGAACTATTTAATCCAATTAAATCAACTGAATAAACAAAGGGGTTAAAAATCAGATTACGTAATTCAACCTCAGTTTAGTTGTTAGAAGTTCAGACCTAAAGCATTAAAGAAGTTAAAAAAAATATTTATAGTGAAGAAACTACGAATGGCTTTTAAATTACACGAAAGAACCTTTTTACCAACATGTCTAATTTAGATAGGTTTTTCAAAAAAAAGTGGAAAATAAAATGTAGAGCTTTGGTTATTAGGTTTTTAATTTAGTAAGAGGTAAAAGATTTTATTAATACAAAAGGTTGAAAAAGCGAAGGATTAAGGAGAGTTCTGAAATAAGGTTGTGAAAAGAAAGCTTAAAGCACAGAAAAGCAGGGCATTGAAAAACTATGTGCGAGAACCTTCCTTTCCAGACGATAAAGACACATCTACCTTACAAATAGGGAACTCAAGACACGTATCTACCGTAAGGGTCTAATACTCTGCCCCTGCTCAGCACTTTCAATCCAAATTCAGACAAGACGAAGGCAATGTACAAAAGTATCAAGAAAAGGTCTCATTTGCAAAGAATAAAATCATGTCTGTAAACGAGTAAAACTGCGATGATGTCGATGTCGAAGGAATAAATCTAATGGTCTATTATTACAATTTATTACTGAAGAAGAAAAATAGTACAAGGATTATCATATCATGGTCATGTTACAACAAAAAAGGCAACTATTTCACTCTAAGGTGAATATCAATCTAAAGAAAAAATAAAATATTAAAAGCATTTTGGCAGTCCTAATTTATAGTGTTAAGACTTAAATGCTATTGCAAAAGTCAAGCAGAAGGTGAGAGTGACTCAGAAGCGTTTATGCTGAAGGTTACGAAAAAAGAGAAAAGACAAACATTTGAGTGAGGAATGATTCTGGGTATAAGCAAAATCATGTAAGAAATAAATTAGAGCTGGGCCGGAAATTTAGCTAGAAGGAACGACGGAAGGTGGTCATCAAACGTGATTCAATAGTACAAGTACGCGATATAAGAGAAGAATAGAGGGAAAGAGTTAGAGCTACTGCATCCCATGTACAATAAATTAATGAGAAAGTGCTGCGTCAATGGAACATAGTAAAGAGTCGTCAGAGAGCGCAACGAATGCAATTAGTTTATCTGAAAGGATGGCTTTTATGGATAAAAATTAAAACAGGAAATAACTATGTGAATTATTGACAGTGATTAGAACGTAGAACAGGAAATGTTTGTGCCTATTTTGAATGATGATTGCTATAGATGAAGATTCACTGTTAAGCCTCAGAATCACCAGTGATAGTGAAAATATAATTATGCACAATTTTATTATGCATTAAAGTTTTCTTGAATTTACTATGCGTAAAAGGTTGTACACATAATCTAATTGCTGGACTTTTCAGGATGATCCATTTATTTCGTAAAAATAATTTAGCACCATGATGTGATGGCGGTAGCTCGTTCATGCTTTTGAAGGAGAAGATCCGGATTCAATCTTCCTCGGGAGCATACTTAAGTGGTTGCAAATGTAAATTATACGATACATACAGCTGATGGAACAACATACAATCCCGTTTCATCCATTATATATATGACTCTATAATCTCTTTGTCAGGTCTATGCCCCAGGGCTATTATGCCACGAATTATTTAAATTTGACTCGTGGTCTGTGGTTTTTGCAGAAGCATGAAGCCTAAACTGATAAACCAATTTAAACTAAGTTTAATATACATATGCATAGGGTTTTATCCC
Source organism: Gerris buenoi (assembly GCA_001010745.2). NCBI lineage: Eukaryota > Metazoa > Arthropoda > Insecta > Hemiptera > Gerridae > Gerris > Gerris buenoi. The sequence continues at coordinate 738,885 of KZ651079.1, read as the reverse complement.
GAGTTGAAGTAGATAAATTGATTGTATCTAAATATGAAGGCGCATCCAACAATAAAAACAAAAAAAAACCACGTTAAGGTATCTGGGATCTGCGGACATAAGAGGGAAGAAAAATACAGTCAGAGACATAAAATTAAATACTGTCAATAAATTTTAAAAACAGACTTCAATCAAAGACCTTCTATATTCTATAAAGGAAATGTTTAACAATAATACAATTATTTTAACAGCAATTTCAGCAGATAAGTTTAAAGTTAATTATTTCTATTTCATTTTTATTGTCTATGTTCACTTTAATTCGATAAAGAGGTAATTTATGTCATTAAATTTTAAAAACTACTTACATTTACTAAAATATACTAAATTGATGATAAAAAAACTGTAATAAAAATTTTGTTTAAGTAATTATACGATAGGAATAAAAATAAAATAAAAGTTATATTTTAACCTAAAGTGGATGTTGCAAACATAAATGTTTAATTATAGATGATAAATAAAGGACAAAACACAGTTAAATAAAACGCCAGGTTCTTTCATAGAAAGAAACCATGTCAGGGTTAGAAAATAAGGTAAAATGATATATTTTTCAAAAAATTAATGAATATTAATTATTTGACGATAATTAAGGGTGAATAAGATAATATAATGACTAGTAATTATATAAAATTGATAAGAAAATTAATAAGGGTCGGGAAACAAAAAATAATTATATAAGTAGGTAAATTAATTAAGGCGTCAACAAATAGGTTACCATACTTAGAATATTAAAAATAAAGGCATCAATGAAGTTGAAGTGGTAATTAACTAATTAATGTGTAAAAGTATTCAACAAAATCTTGGTAAGAATGCAAGTATTTGTTTTAACTAAATAATTTTAAAAGTTTACTTTTTATATTTATTAAACGTAATACTTCTATTTATTAGTTAATACTTTTTATATTATTTTATAATTTACATACTTACATTTATATTTGCTATAGATATACATATATTTTCATATAATTTATACAGGTAGTATTACTTCATATACGGTGTATCCTGTCTCCGAACCAAACAGAAATCACGAAAACACAAATTTTACGCTGAACAAGAAAGTTCCTAAAGTGAACAACTTCGTTTTCAAGACTTCAAAAACATTAAAATCGGTGATTTTAGACCTACATTCTTTTAATTCTTAAAAACTACGCTTCTTTAGATAAAACACCACCAAGCAAACCTCGTAGAGTATCCAAGTCTGCGTCGAATATGACTAATCCCAGCTCAGTATAATATAATCCTGATTTTCAGCAACATTTTTATAGTTTTATATCCCAGTTATTTCATTTAGTTAATCCATTAAGATGATCTCCATCAACGCTCTAAATCCTGAAAAACCAGGATTATGTTGTACAGAGCTGGAATTGGTATCTGTCGACGCAGAATTTGATTATCTATAAGGTTCGTTTCAAGATGTTTTGGTTAAGCAGCGTAGTTTTTTAAAAAAAATTAAGGATTAATAACGCTAGTAAGAAACGTGACTTGACGTGACTTATGATTTTTAATACGTACTTCTATGGTTTTAATTTTTTGCGCAAAGAAGCCCAAAAGCTCTTCTGAACCATATTCATATCATAGCTGAATTTCTTTCTTTATCGTCAAACTTCCAGTGATAACCCGAGGTGTCACGTTACGGTTTCGTTCACGGACCCTGTATATGCGATGTGCGAGTAACAGTCATAAATTTTTCTAATAATTTATTTTGTATAGTTTTCCTTTAATTTTGTTTTCGAGTTATCAGTAATGCAGCGTTACACATTAAGAAACTAACTAAATAAATAAATATAGTCAATGACGAGATGATCTAATTTGATATAATAACGAAAATAAAACAGAGAGAGAGAAGAAATGGGAGGTGGAACATTTAATAATATTTATAGAATGTCCAATCAAAGGTCGACTATGACGCAATCACGTGGGTAAATATTTTTGAAAGTGTACTTTGAAACAGGAAGTGGAGTAAATTTAAGACAAAAAAAATAAATGAATGAATCCTTATTCCATTCATTATTATGATTGATTAGAGATTACTGAGAATAAAATTATCGTATTAACAAGTAAATGTTTATAAATAGTTATGAGTAATGGCATTCTAGTTTTAAATACATCTCTGACCCATCCTTACCTGATTCTGAAAAGAGGTGTTATTCTTAATCCTCCACTGTAAACGTAATACGATATGTTTACATTACCAAGTAGAAAGATTTGTACGCCAATAAAGCCAATTGGATTATATACAAAGGTAAAATTAAAATTGTACTATAAAACAGATCTTATAACGAGAATGTATGTATGTATTTCGATATATATAATCTTGATATGTAAACCTGTAAACCACTCAAGCAGGATAAAGAGTTTATTTTCATAATAAACCTATTTTCATTGGAATTTTCTCATAGTGAATTTAACTCAAACAACAAAATTTATCACCTGTTCCGATTTTTTTAATCGACATTAGATGTAAAAATTCTTGTTCACACATTAAGGGGATCTGAATTTGAATTTACAGTCTAGAGGATGTTACAGGATCTTCGGATTAACATCGAATCTCAGTACTTTAAAACAGACTGAGGTAAAGTCATTGTTGCTGCTTTACACATTGTGTTATCTTTTTAATGGCCTTTCTAATGATGCCTCAAGAAAAAGCATTTAATTCTAAATCCTCCTCCTTGTCGCATTTCAGCGGCTCTTATATGAAGCAACTTATAATGGAGTCTAATCGTTAGAAAAAAAATCAAATCTCATAGCTTAGCTAAAATGATTCATTGCATTTAAGCTAAGAAATAAGATTTGATAAGAAGTATATTTTACTTGAAATCTAACTACCTAATTTTAATAAATAATGCTGAAAGTTGTAGCAACCATGATTTGTTAGATCTAACTGATCCTTTGAAGTAAGCTTTACGTCTTCCTGCGGTGAACGAATTTCAGTGATTGTTAGGCCTAACTTTGCTCTTCCACTGCTAGAGGTTGTTAGACTTCCACTGCTAGAGGTGATTAGACTCCCCACTGCTAGAGGTGGTTAGACTCTCCCACTGCTAGAGGTGGTTAGACTCTCCTACTGCTAGAGGTTAGACTCTCCCACTGCTAGAGGTGGTTAGACTCTCCTACTGCTAGAGGTTAGACTCTCCCACTGCTAGAGGTGGTTAGACTCTCCCACTGCTAGAGGTGGTTAGACTCTCCCACTGCTAGAGGAGGTTAAGACTCTAAGAAAAGTAAGCTTTGATAAAATAATTGCCGAACAACGATAATGAAATATGTATTTAATACTGATTGGCAAGACCAATTTAATTGGAATATTATTTCACTTTCACCGATGGAGACTAAAGTGGTCGAAGCTGGATTTTAGTTAGCGGTTTTTAGAAGAAATGTTTTCACAACCATTAATGTAACGTTATTGCTATTATCATATTAACATTAATATATAATTATTTTGTAGCATCTATCAAATGCCCTTGTACTAAAATAATTAAAAATACATCGTTATAATAATTTGAAAAACAAAACAATTAAATTGTAAGTCGTAAATGACAATATCTACACAAAATGACTTAACTCAAGTTAATTGATACCCTTCATTGATTACCCATTAAATTTACTATCCACTCTTTTAGACTTTGAGTAATAATAAATTATACCTTTTCTTTTATTTATATCGTATTCAAATCATAATTCTAGGAGTCAAATTAAAATACATAATGAAATTCAAAAATCGTCTGTCGATGTCTAAAAAAACTTTTCTCTTTTAGTTGATCGAATCACTTTGGTGGAAGGAAAATTATAAAATTAAAAATACCATCTCGTCTTGAATCAATTAGTCAATTCCATTTATATATATATATATATATATA
>KZ651079.1:707279-734970 GCA_001010745.2 Gerris buenoi | reverse complement strand
AGAAACATTACATATATATATATATATTATGATAAGAAAATAATTTTGTTTTTTCAATACACTTTAAACCGATTATTTATACAGATTATCTTCATTTATTCTTTGATAATCACGAGAAAGCAGACATTTTTAGTATACAATTATAGAATAATTATGAATATAGATTGCAGACTAGTTTGAATATAGATTGCAGACTAATCTCTAAAATGTATTATTCTATTGCTTTTTGGTAAGGTAGTTAATGTTTATACGTAAATGTTAGTTTTTGTTATGGTTGTGGTTATAGCATTGTTAAAGATATAATTTCAAAATACAGGGACATTAACAGGTAGGTACTTTAAAAAAAAAAAAAAAAAAAAAAAAAAATCATGAATTGTTTTGTCCAAATATATTTATGTCTATGTCAACAAATAGGAAACGGTTGACATATGTTACGGAAGTTGATGTAATGGATAGAGATATGAGAGAGAGTTATTGCAATTTACAGCGGAAAGGAAGAGAGGGACATGGTAATGGATAGACGTCTCCATCCGACTACAGAGAGAGATAGAACGTCTATCATTTAGAATCCGTCTGTAGCAAGAGATAAATACAATGGAGGGGTCCATGCGTAGTGAATCACACGGGTAGACAGTTCGACGTTCACATGCGTTCCTAGACGTAAGATCTTAGTCAGACCTAAACTAGACTGGTAATAGTACCCACATCCCCTGTCGTTTCCATCTCTGTTATCCGAGATTCGTAGAAAGAAAGGCTTGTCGTTTTTTTTCACTTCCTAGTTCAATCAAAAGTCATCGTTTGTCTCATGTTGACATCTAAATTTCTGAGTTTTGAAATGAGAAGGAGATTAGAGTAAGAGTGAAAAAAAAAAGAAAACAAATGTGACGTTAAGATGAATGATGGTCGTGTGGCTAGCACGTGCCTTTCAAGCCCGGGTGTCAGCGTAATAATAACCCTAATCTTTCTTCAAACCTAATTCATTGTTTAACCAAAGCTATTTGATTCCGACGGCCTTTCTACTATCACCCAGAATTCTCTATGTAATTCTCGTTAATCGGAGAAATAACAAATGTAAAAAGGCTAAACATAATAACTGATGCTATCGTAAAATGCTCAAAAGCAGTAATCTAAAGGAAAAAGAAATAGTGGAAGCAATAAATTTATCTTCAACTCTAAGACTACACCTGTAGATGATAATATTATCAGTCATTTAAAAATAGCAAGAGAAACATTACGTGTCTACAACGCAAAACATTTAAATTGCTTTGTTTTTTATTATAAATATACATTTTGGTTTCTCAAAGAATCCAATATTATAAATAAAAAAGTATTCTTAAATATAGAATCGATTTGTTTGATAAGTACTTTTAAAAGCAGAATTAGACTTAGCCGAAGAGAAGGAGGCAAAAGGTAGACGGTATTAGGCTAAAAGCCCTGACCAGAATTAACTTTTATTGGCTCGAATCTTTTTCGAGTCAATATAGATAAATAAAAATATTAAAATATTATTATTTATTAATCTTACTCTGCCAATTTTACACATCACTTTTAAGGCCCCCATACATAAAGTTTGTCAAGCAAATTTGAGGCTCTCCGAGCCCCACACAGTATACAAGCAAGTTTGTCAAACTTAAAAGTGTTGGCAAGTTTCAGTAGTGTTTATGTTTATAGACGAGTGTACTGATGATCATGGATTTTAAAGAGTTCGTATTTGGCTTAGAAGAAACGAACCTTTATTAGAAAGAAAAGGAATCAATCAAAGTGGTGCAAGCAATGGTTATTGAAAAAAGCACAGTATTCACACGCAACTCTTTTATAGGAAATAAGGTGTGAGCCTCAATACTGCGACATACTTTCATGAGGATGGATGATGGATGTGAAAAAAACATAAGTAGTATCAGTGGTTATCTGTTATCATTGACTAAACTGCTATGACGGATGGAAAATGAGCTAAATGTTTGTAAGTTTGGCTTGATAGAACCACACACCGTCAAACTTACTTGACAAGTCTTCAGTCTTCAAACTACTTTTCTGACAAAATCAGAAAAGTGTCAAACTTTTCATCAACCAATCAAACTCTCATACTTCACCCACACACGGTCAAACTTACTTGTCAAACTAAGTTTGATCGTGTATGGGGGCCTTTAGCCCAGCTTTGTTTTGTTTATATAGCTGTCATGGGTATTTTAATATAAATGTAAATTAATTAAAATTGTGTCTTACCTATGTAACTTTGTACGCCGGGTTCTTTACTATTGAAAAGGTACGTGATGGCCATGGACATGTCAAATAGTTTGGATTCGAAGAGCCTCAGAAGGAAGCCCTTGTCTGCGGTGGGAGGTCTGTCGTCTATAGTCTGGGAAAAATTGTCAGGAGGTTCTGGTGGGGTCTCCTCTTGAGGCACTACGTCGGGGAGCGGTGCCGGAGGTGGAGGTCCTTCCCATCGTGTCTCCTCTCGACCCAGATCTAGGCTCTCGTCACTCTGGTGTGTCGACGTCGACTCCGTCCTCTCTGACCTGAGACAAAAAATACAAATAAAAGTTATTCCAATAGAGATCACATAAAGTTAAAGCATAACAGAATACGGTGACAAAAAAAAAAAAATGATAAAAATGCGATATCTTAAATAATTTTTTTCAAATGTGTATTGCCAAGGTATGTCCCGCAGATGAACTTTTCCGACCACATATTCTTAAAAGGCACCAAAAGATTTACTTATACACGAAATTCTAGCTTGATGTTAGACAGACACTTTTTTGCACGCTATCTCCTGGACTAAGTGTACATGTAGGAATTATGCATGAATGTAGCTAAAAACAACCTCAATTTGAATTATATTTATATACTCATTTTCTCCATTTTATGAATACGTTTTTGGGCATTAAATCCACATATTGTAAAATATTTCAATGTTTATCCAGCATAAAGTGAAGAAAATAAGAATATCATTTGTCTAATTGATACAGTGGATGGATCTTAATGTGTGAAATTATAAAACATTAATCTATTTTGATTATACCATTTGGTCCGCTAGAAGCTCTTAATTATATAATTATATAAAATTTAGAACTTCTATCGACGAAATATTGTACTATAATGAATACAAGTTAAAACCAATCTACCTCTTATTATATGCTAACTTCCTGGCACGATATTTAAGAGCGTCGCAATTTGCATGCAATCATATGGACCATCAAATGATGTAGAAAAAAAGTTAAACATTCCGTATATATAAAATTACATGACAGTTCCACCTATATACTTTTGCGGTGTTGAACATGGATGTACTTTAGTTTACTATACATTTCAAGTTTACTTTCAGTTGAGAATAAAATATCAAATAATACGAGTGTAAAAATAAATTATAGCTGAATTCTTTAAAAAAAAAGGTTGACTGGTTGTGTAGCGTGGCCAAATATATTTCTCAAGGGAGGTCTTACTAAAGGGAGAGAGAAGGGTGGCTGACCTTTTTAAGGATACAGACTTTTGGGTCTCGTGGGGGTCTAGACCCATCGGCCCTACTCAGTTTTACAAGCCAGACCTTCCTCAGGAATTGGAATTAAATTTTCAGGAAACATACGAAAAAATCATGTTTAACGATATCTTAAATATCATGAATAATCACAAAAACATGTTCCCTAATATTCGTAGATACACACATTTCGGATGTCGTTTCAAGGTAAAAGGGGATGATCTTATTTTTAAGTAAATTTGTTCTCGAATATCCTACTTTATTTTCAGGAGAGATAGTTAAAAAATATATTTATTGAACACAGAAAATGTTCTTTGGACTTTTTCAAATGGCATTTTTCAAAAGCTTTGATTAATGCTTATTATTAACCATAAAACATTTAAGTGTAAGATTGATTCGAGATAAAAAAAATTGTATATATTTGGGTGGTATTTTAATTGTAGGATTCCATCAAAGACTGCATAGACTATACATTATCTTTGCCACAATAAATCACATTAATATACAATAGCATTATTCAAACCATACGAAATATTGACAAGAATCAAACTCCTATGAGTTATTACAGATTAAAAGTAACCAAATTCCAACAATTTAACGTTTTTTTTAAAGGGATAATTAGTCCAAAAGGGTCAATCATATTCCAACCAATTTTGCACCATTTTGTGGTACAGCAAAAACTGCAAGAATCTCATGAGTAAAATCTTAACCTTTTTTTTAAACCCTTTAGATTTACATGAATAAAAACAGTCAAGATAAAACAGATTGTTTATATGCTTTATGTAGCCGGCGTGGAAAATTTTATTTGTGAAAATTTTCTTCCCCCTCATCTTCTCCTATCTCACCACAAAGCCTTAATTAAAGTCGACAACTGTTTGTCTTGACAACTTCAAGAAAAAAAGACAGCTCATATTATGTAGCGTGGGCTAAATTTTTGGCTCAAATTCTTTTCACCACTCACGAACATAAAAATTAATATATGTATATTTTAAAAAATGAGTTTCGTCAGTTGCCATACATTAGAATGTTAAATTCTACTTATGAGTGGGCAGCATAATAATTTAATTGTGACTTTCAATAAATAATGATTAAAAAAATGCCAAATATCTACAAATTGCTTCGCAATATTTTCCATAAGGTTATGGAAAGTATTTAAGACAAATCAGTAGAAAAAAAGTAAAAAGTAAGTCGGAAAACTTTAACTCGCTAATTAACGTCAAAATCGTGTTTGCAATGAATCTACGAGCCCCGGTTCGATTCCCTGCCGAGAATAAATTATTTTTATAATAGATTTTGATAAAATGTTCAATAATAATTAAATGAACCTACGAAAACTCGAATACATATTAATAAATGCAAAACACTGGAATAAGTAGATCTCGTATATAAGCGAGTTTATGAGCGATTTTTTACAAATACATCTACAATATTATGGTAGCAATAAATCGATGTTTTAGCAGATAGTATTTGAGAAACCTATAAGAAGTTAAATAATATTAGTAGTAATATGCTCAGCAAACTTCGTTGTACAAAAAGAAACAGCCAACTCCACGGTCAAATATAAATATCTTAACTCTGTGCCGTAACAGCTTGTGTAGAGCCAAGCCTTGTCAAAGTACAAACGTTAATATGTTCAATAATAAATAATTAAATCTACCAACGAAAACTAATAAATTCCAAATTATGACGTCGTGAATTTAAATCAGTGACGAAATTCCAGGACGAGGACGATCTATACAAGTAAAAACCCTAATAAATATATATATTTGTTTTAACCTAGATTTAGAGATAGATTTATCAACTTATAATGTCTTTTATAAGCCTAAGCTTAATTTGTTATTTATAAAAAAAAATGGTTGATACAATGTTTTTATTTGATAAGTACGCCCCCAAATTAGGAGCTAAAAATAATTTCTTTATTCCACCTCTGGGAATAATGAATGCCATATTTCATCGAAATTAGCACAGTAGTAGGCTCCACGCATCTGGATAGACGCAGAACGCAATGCACCTTAAAATGACCTTGCATTGTCATCCAAATCGGTTGAGGATAACTGCTTTAAAATTCATTTGCAAGATTTGACCCGAACATACATACATACAAACATTGCAAGTTAAATAAAAGCTTGTAATAAAAAAAAGGAGTAAACATGCAAATTGACGACTGTTAAGCTAATGCAATTTCGGTTTGTCCCCAAAATTACTGACTGAAATTGAAGGTCCCACCAATAAAACTGGGAAACTCGAACACAGTGCTAGTATGCTATTTTCTTTACTTTTATTAAGGTACGATTTTTAGGCAAAAAAGAAATCGGATATAATGGCGGATATCAAAGGGAGTGTAAGAGAGAAAATACTTATCCGTCTCTAGTCTGACCCTACCCCAAGCTCTTTAGAACCTTGCTTTTATCTTATCGAAAAGAGAAGAAAGAAAATATAGGGTTGATAAATACCTGTTTCATTTTACCGGCAGGGTCTTGGATGAAGACCCTACATGCAAAATGGCTTCTTACCTTAATCGTATTAGAAAATATTCAAATATAAAGTTTAAAAGTCAATATCTGTTATCAATTCTTATAGTTTATCCATTAAAACAGCATTAAAAAAAAGAATAATTGAGAAAAGAAATCAATCCGATACAACTTGTAAATTTTTTTATATTCGAGTAAATAATTTCTTGGTCCAGCATTTTCCATTTGTTGTTTAGAGTTTTCGTGAAATTTACCATAAAAATATCTCCTTTCCGGCGGTGAATCGAACCTGGCCCCTCACCACTCACCACTGTCCGCGTTTTGAGCTACTTTTTTCCAGGGTAGCTACTTGTATGGTTGGATTCACAATTTCATTTTTTGGAAGTTTAAAAATCTCAAAATTAAATTGTCACACCATCGCAATACTTTCATTTTATAAAGACTAAGAATATGAGAAAGTGAAAAAGGGATTTGCATACACTTAACACAATATAATGGCAAAACACAAATATTATTCTGAGTATGACTCCCACAGAGTTAGATATACGTAGATTGTATATGTAACAAAAATTATCTTATCTCGTCGATAATCCTTTTAGTACCGTGATAACCTGTTAAAGTCGATTCACACGCTCCGTCAAAGCTGATATTCACACTTAACCGTCCAGCAACCAGCAACCATCAGCGTCACGGATATACTTCCAGTATATCCGGGGATATACTTCCAGTTCCAGTATATCCGGGGATATACTTCTAGTATATGCGCGGATATACTTCCAGTATATGCGGGGATATACTTCCAGTATATCCGGGGATATACTTCTAGTATATGCGGGGATATACTTCCAGTATATGCGGGGATATACTTCCAGTATGTCCGGGGATATACTTCTAGTATATGCGCGGATATACTTCCAGTATATGCGGGGATATACTTCCAGTATATCCGGGGATATACTTCTAGTATATGCGGGGATATACTTCCAGTATATGCGGGGATATACTTCCAGTATGTCCGGGGATATACCTCCAGTATATCCGGGGATATACTTCCAGTATGTCCGGGGATATACCTCCAGTATATCCGGGGATATACCTCCAGTAAATCCGGGGATATACTTCGACGGATCTCACGGGATATATCACGGGGATATAGCATCCAGTTATTAATGATTGTTTGAAATTCTAGTTCTTTTATTGTCTTAAGTCTTAACCAATGATTGCATTCGTTTTGGAAAGCCCTACTGTACTTTATAAAAAAGAAAGCGTCAGTTCTAAAATTTCATTTGCGCGAAGTAATTTTGATTCAACCAAGATTGTGCACTTCTTTACTATTAAATTATAATGTTATTAAGGAAAGCTAACTCAATTTTATTACTGAATTTTATTACTAAGCATTAACAATAAAATTAATGAGCAGAAAAGTTAATTGGCAATCATTCGTGAACTAAAAAATGAATTGAAGAAAAATATATCCGCTCTATCTATATTAAATGCTGCACCTATTTGGATAACTCTTAACCGATAATTATAATCAGTTGATTACTATAAATTGAACAAGTATAATAAAGGTCTAAGAAGTTTTTCTAGTAGAAAAACATAAAAATCCAGGAATTGAAACCGTATCTTCGCTTTTACTTCCTACTGGCAATATTTACACATAATTGTAAAGTAAAGTAGATACGAAGAAGTCGATATTTCAACTATTATTATTAGTTAGGCAAATTAAGGTATTTACAGCTCTATATTACAGGAAAGGTCTTCTAATACTCCTCCTTAACTTCCCATAAGGGTGACCTGACGCCCCAACTTTATAAAGACAGAAGACGATTGTAAAAGCAACAAGAATTTTTAGTTAAGTTGGCGCCACTCGCAAACGCTCAAGGAGGGTGTCACATAGCTATTACTAACACGCAAGGTTTAAAAACAGAGGTAAATACGATGATACAAAACTTATATTTCTACTGAAAATTCTAGAGAAAATATACGGCGCATTAAGAACTCGCGGAGGAAAAAATGCATTTTCCTCTTATATCCGCCATTTTTTTTTTTTTTTTTTTTTTTTTTTTTTTTCATTACACCCAGGTACCAGGAAACATATTCGAGGAATAAATTACAATATTTAATTTTCCTAAGAAAAAACCTTTGATTTTTCATAATACGTCACTCTTTTTTTCAATTCTCTCATTTCCGACACATTTGTGCTCAAACTGCCGGAAAAACACAACATTTTTTAAATAATAGTTACATATTATTTTTCTATACTCTCCAAGACCTTTAATGCGATGAATAAAAAATGTCATATATTATATTGTAAAAATTAAGAGTGATCAAATATTTAATTGATTATAAATTAGCTATTAAAGTGGTAATTATTTATATCATAACAGGAACATTTAGTTTCCTATTATACAATGTATATAATAAATAATAACAAATATTAGAATAAAAAAAAAAATAATAATAATAAAAAAAAATAAGAATGTTACCTACAAAATTCCTGAAAGAATGGAATCAAATTTCAAATCCAATAAAGAATAAAAGTAAGCTAGAGTGCGCCACCATCTAAGGTTTGATTAGAGAGTGAGTCTGTGACTGTAAAAACAGGATGATAGGGACATTCTTCCCTTGGAATTTCACTTTAAAACTAAGCCAATCCTACGAAGACATCTAAACTTTCGTTAAACTTCAATTTTAAGACGTTCTTTTCCAAGATCTTTACATGGTTAAGGAATTTAACAGTAAGATTTAACGAACAGGAACGTGTGCATGCCACCTTTTATTTTCGTAACAGTATATAACTCCGAGTCACTCTCAACAAAATTCTACCTGCTCTGCTCAAACCATCACAGTCATTTCATTTGGCTAGCTACTTATTTAGCAACATTATACAACATTAATTGGCTTATCATGGAATAAAATACTGCTCTTGATTTTGGATTGCAAGTACAAAAAATTTTGGAGCCACCAATTCTGGTATTAAAATTATGTCCAAAACTGCCGGCAATATCAAACTCTCGCTCGACACACTTCAATTTAATATTATCGGAGGAATCGGTGTAACCGAGTGGTTACCGTAGAACCAAGTCCAAACACCGAAATATCTGAGAGGTGAAACATGTTTCAAACAGATGATCATATCGAGTAGATGTTTGAAGTGGTCAAACACTCGACCTCGTCTTGCAATTACCTAATGTTGTTTTTATCGAAACGTAAAAGAAAAGAAAAGAAAGAAAGAAAGAAAGAAAAACAAACATATCTACAATAAAATTGCCGATGTTCCATTTTCAGCATCTGATTTCGCCCTAACAGTTTCTTTAGTCCGAGAGTCCGAGTTCGATCTATTTACAACAAATTTGTCCTTAGTGTAAAATATTTTGTTGACCTAAGACCTAAGTATGTATACCACACTAATGATATAATCAACCATTACGCAACACATTATAACTTAGTCGAGTTAGAAATGTAATATTAGCTAAATTCTAAATTGCTAAGGATAATAATTGCGGAATTACTTAATTTTAATTACAGAAGGGTAGTAAATAAAAGAGGACAGGAGTTGAGTGACTAAAAAAATAATTAGTAGAAATAGTCGAAGTAGTTAAACCAGTTCCACTATATATTAAATATTATACTCGTAGCAAAAAAACTTAAATAATTATTGCAAGAAAGGACCCGGTCATAATTTATTACAGTATCCTCTCCGATTGGTTTTTAAAATCGTCTAGCAGTATATATTTCTATGAACCCAGTTTGACGATGTAACCGACAGCTTAAGGAAAATAATGATGTTGTATACCTAATTATTATCATTATTAAAACACAATAATCCCTGAAAGATATTATTTTAAGGTTAGTTTAACAGATCTAATATTCTAGAGTTTAAGTTTCAATTAAAAGTCATTAGATAAAATTATGTTATTGCTAAATTTAACATTAGTGATGTTCAACATCTCTGCGATATCTTAAATCATAAATGATATTACAATTTAAATTACAAAGAATAAATAAGAAGGAAGGAAGAAGTTTGTCTTTGTGCTGAGTGTTTATAGATAGGATGTTTTGCAATGGTGTATTGCAAATAAAAGGCAATAAAATATTTGACTATACCGAACATATATACTCCCCAAAAAAATAAAACATAGAGAAACATTTTTACCCATCTATAAATCTATAATATTACGTAAATCTTAAGTAAAACGTCGACATTAAAAGACCAAATTCTTACATTATCTTGGCTAAAATCCAAACTACCAACCAAACAATATACTACATTGATTCATTTCAAACGAGGAGAAAATCTCAAATAAGTATAAAAAGAATAAACATCATCTGTATTCGAAAACATTCGAAAAGAAGGGAAAGTAGAGAGAGAAAAAAATCCCTAACGCGGAAAAAAATAAGTTTTTATACTGAGGAATGTAATAAAATGTGAGACAAACCCGGACAAAAATGAACCACTAGGAAATAAATAATAAATTTTGGCGCGTAGACTGGGTTAAATAAATTAAATCCAGGCACGGGGGGAGGGAAGCTATGGCACCTCGGATAACCACCCTTATAGTACGGGCGAATGAGTAGCAAAACATGAGATATTTTCCTCTTCTGGTAGTAGAGGCAGAGAACCCAGTCAGTGTTCTATACAACAAGTCTGCAGTGCATAATTTAACAGTTCAAACAGAAGAGCTCCACACGGGGTTAAAGGATTCAGCTTATATATATATATTGTAAGGGATTTATACATGGAATGGAAACAATCTTCTCTCCAAATCTAACTTATCCCCCCAAACTGTTTTACAAATCAACTTCAATTATTGACTTACTTTCCTCTCTGCTTAGAATGCATTAATAAATTGGTAGTTCCAAAAACATAAACTTTTTTGAGTTGAAAATGCATTATTAGCAAATAAATAGATTGAAATTCTTTTAATACATTTCAAGTAGTAAACATTTTTAAGAAACTTTAAATTAAAAGAAATCCTTGCCTATTTAGATGGACTCATGGCACCTTAAAATGTGTAAATCCGTCAAAATCTCTCTTTTACGTCATAGATACAACGTACACGAGAAAGCAAAAAAAATACGTGTGATGTCGAGGGACATCCGGTAGGAACGAAGTTCCTTAAGCTTTTCATTAAATATAAATTATAAAATCACACTTATACATGGTGGAGTTAGAAAAGAGACAAAATTAAAAGAAACTAACTTGTAGAAAAAAGTTAATCATAAATTTATAGTTAAAGCAGATGGTTGTAGAAAGAAAAAGAACTGTCCTCTCATACCCCGACGGCAAAATTACTCCAATTAAATATTAAAATAAAAATATAAATCATTAATACACAAAACATTCTGCTTGTATCAGGTTGAAAGTTTACATGCATGTTTCAATTGTACTATAGGTGAGTATACAAAGTTTCATTAAAATCGTAACGTTAGAACGTAAGATATCGGTAAAAACGTTGTTTTCTTTATTTTAATCGTTTTGGTCCGCTTTAATAAATTTAGCGATCTTTATCACTGCATAGCAGTGTCGGTGTTCGTTTAAAAAAAATATATATATTTAAAAAAGTTGTTTGTCTCATTAAATAGATGAAGTTAGAATTTTTTCCCGTCTAAATTTCCAATTTTTTAATTTGACGCTTACGTTTACGCAAGCGTTGCGCGTGAACGCTTGGGCGGATAACGTTGTCCAACGAACTTGTCTTGGGCATTGGTAAAATGAACATGTGTACCGAATTTCAACTAAGTCGGTTAACTTTTACACAAGTTATCGCCATCGGTAGATTTCGTGACGGATTTTGCGTTACGGTGATTTTGGTCGTTTTTTTCGGATTCACTCCCGGGCCCAGAACGTGCCATAAGGAACTTCGTTCCAAAACACCTTGATAAACAATTAGTAAATTGTGCAAGAAAATAAATTGTTTCTTCTTATGTTATTTAATATTTTTATACGTGTAAGAAATGCACAAGTGTCATGTTTTAAAATTAAAAGATAACAAGCAAAAAGTTTACAATTTAGTAACATAAGTGGCAGTAAAACACAGTATAGTGGTAGTAAAGGTTTATCAGGCGTGAGAGAAACTGTGCACTTTATTTTAAATAATGCATTAAAAACATGTAAAGCAGATGAAATAAAACTTCTTATATGGGTTTCAAGAGAAAATTATTCTTGAATTTTATCCAAAAAGTTTCTTTTGAAAAATCATTGTAATACGTGGCAAGAGTATAGACAATCATGTAAATATATCTTTTTAATAGCTGTTTCTGGCGTTTCACAAACTTTAAGATGTAAAAGATAAAATCAACCAACACAAAATAATTGTTTTGTGGAAAAGAAAATGCTATATTTGTTTTGTTTTCAGATCATCTAGTATTTAAATTACCGGTAGCAAGAAGGTAGCACTTCAATGACCAAAAGAAACTTCTATATGTAGCTTGCCTCTTATATCTACCTTGTTTTTAATTTATTTCTGGAAGTTAGGGCTTTGTCCTATAAGGGATATAAAAAAAATTGTTTTTGTCTAAACTTTATGCCGTCTCTTATACAGAGTGTCCCTATAAAATATTCATCTGATTTCAGTAAGCTATTAATCACATCCAGCAGACAGTGGTAAGTAAACCACCAACCGTCTAAAAGAGGATTTTCAAGTTATTTTGGGCAGCTTGTAGGTTGCGCTAAGGTAAACGTCAGGAGAGTCACGTTCCTCGATCAATGGATCAGTCGTTGGGGCACTGCCGCTGCCGCCATCCCATTCTCTGAACATTATAGTGTGCGATATTGTTTTGTTGTAGCTACATAAAAGAACGGTTTGTAGTCCTTTTTCTTCCAAGAAATCGTTGGATAATCTCAAAAATCGCATCACAGGCGAAATCAGCTTGATTACGGTTGACATACTTCAACAAGTTATGAGGAGGTAGACTAATGCATATAGATGGATGCCGTGCAACGGTGGGGGTCACATTGAACATTTATAAACTAAACATTGTAACAAAAACTTGATGCATTTGGCGACATATTGCACTTCGTTCGTATAACTCTTATTGGACAATAAACATGATTTTTTGAAATAGGACTATAGGAAGAATCTTTTTGGAACCGAAAAGATGTATTATGTAAAGACATAAGTAATCAATACTCGAGACTCTAAGGTGAAAGACCTGTAAAGTGTTTATTTGATATAGGTAGATGCTGGTTTAGGAATGAAGGAATTGCTCTAGAATCATAAGGACTTATCCTTATTGTTCGCATTCTTATTTTATGCAAACCTGAGGCACGAGTTGTCTTAAATAAAAAATCTCAGTTCACCCATTTACCTGCTACCTACGCAAACCAACCCATGCTTAAACCGATGATCTACTGAGGTGAAAAAAGTGGTCAAGGCTTTTATCCAGAATAGAACATTTGTAAAGGAACAATAATGAAATCTGGAGGCAGTAAGGATATGCTTAAACATATAAATAAAAAATAATAAGGTTTGAGAATATTACACAACCGTCAAAACGAAGGTCTTCTTTGAATGTAGGCGTCGCAAAGTTATTATTATTAGCGCAATTGAACAAGTGTAGAGAGTTATAAGATAGGAGAATGAGAGGGGTAGAAGGGTTGTGAAAGCCAGGTAAAGAGTTATATTGCATTAGTGAAAGGTTGGGGATGCTGAGGTACTAGAGTCCTTGGCAACGTACAAGAGAACCGAACGTTAAGAGCTATGTGTGCGTGAGTGAGCTACCTTGCCGCGCCTCGGCGCGAAATTACACCTCTGTACAGTAAGCTCAGGGTTACCAACCTTTAATCTTTTCCCTATCGCATGTACCAGGAAAAAGAAAAGATAAAGACTTGTAATATGTACTAGCCAAAACAACAGCTGAATGAAATAAAACGCTTATATATAAAAGATATCCTCGAACCTAATCGTGAAACGAGTAAAGCTATTGTACTATATCAAAACAACACTGTTATCGAATATTATCCCTAACGAATTCAGCCTACATATTACGAATTACGCCTTTACTTGGATTTCTATCGTCCAAACCCAACGAAGTCTCTCTCACTCAAACCATTCCCAAGATATAACTTTTGATGATTGTTTTGGAGGGAGAGGGGCATTTTATTGATATAATATATTTTTATTTTTTGGACAAAAAATAATTTTGTTTTTTTTGTTTGGTTTGATAATAAAATAGAGGGTGACACATGGCTTAAGGATGAATTGCTACAAAAATAAAAACAACAAATATACGAGGGATGTCTCAAAAGTAAATTGCAATATTTTTAAAAATCTGTGCGATGGACGGGAAAAATCCAAGACTCGTAGGGAACATTCAAAGCATAATGGCATCACTGAAATATTCCTATATAGCCTTGCGTGTTAGAGCATTGGTGTTTCACGATAATGTTCGCTCACGCACTGCTCGGGAGACTCAACTGCAACAGTGTCGATGGAATGATTATAGTCACCAAACAAATTCGCCTGAGACCTTGCTCCACCAACTTCCATCTTTTCGCGGAGCTGAAAACAAAAACAACTCTGGGAGGCAAACGTTTCTCGAAGGAAGATGAATAAATACGTTGAAAGATGGCTAGTCAGTTTGGCAGGAGAGTAGTATGGCACAGGATTAAAAAAAAAAAAAACCTTAAAACGGTACCAAAAATATATTGAGCTTCAAGAAATAGCTACTGAGTATACATTTTAAAATATTTCCTTTTTTTTAAAAAAAAAGTGTACCATCCTTTTGAGACACTCCTCGTATCCATCCTCATCCTCACCCCATCCCGTTTCATTTAACAACCCACTTGCCCGCATTTCTGTTTAAAATAATATTGTATTTGGTTCTTGGAAATATATAAAATTATATGAGTATGAAACAAAATCATTGGGATTGTAAGAGTACAGATAGTATAGAAGCAACTTAATGACATGTAAAAAAGAAACAACGAAAATAGACTGCCAATTGGTGTGGCACATAGGTTCCTCGCGCCCTTACATTTACTTAATTGTTATATTAACATTAATGTCATATTACTTTATTGTTGTATTGTTTATTGTTTAAAAAATATTAACAGTTTTTAGCGATCTTAACACATCATGGGGGTGTCGCTGTTGGTTTTACTAAAAACAATTATTTGAAAAAAATGTTTGTCTCATTGAATAGATGAAGTTTGATTTTTTCCCCGACCTAAAATTCCAATGTTAAATTCGAAGTTAACGTTTACGTGAGCGTTGCGCGTGAACGCTTAAACGGATAACGTTGTCCAACGAACTCGTCCTGGGCATTGGTAAAATGAACATGTCTACTAAATTTCATTAAAATCGGTCGACATTTACTGAAGTTATCGTCGCACGTTTCATGAGTCGCGGACACGGACACACAGACCGACAGACACACACGGAACCAAAAACGTTCTCTGATGTCTGAAACGGATTTCTGTCTTGGAATTTTTAAAATCGGAGACATAAAATTTTTTCGTTCTCAAAAGTCAACACAATGCTTCCGTTACCTTCGGTATGCTCGGAAGCAATAAATAAAAATAAAATATTTTAATTAAATTGTTACACGGCTGATCAACTGAAATTATTCAACTATAATTACATTCTTGAAGAACTATAAAATGTTTCGTTATATGAATACGTATAAGTAATTACGTGACCAGAACATTTCATTGCAAAAAGTATCAAGACAGACTTCGGTCATGTATAAAGTGTCCTTGAAATGAATGCGAGGTATTTATTGTTTCTTCCAAGCATTATCATTGAGCAGTACATTCCTGAAGCATTTACTTCAACTTTATTCAGCTTATATCAATATCAGTCAATTTGCGAAAATGGGAAAATCTATAATTCGCCCGACCTTGAACGTATTTATTAGGGTGAAGATATGGAGCCTTACATTTGTATTAATTGGAACCAAATGATAATTATTATGATCACAATGAAGCAAAAAGAGTAAATACAAATGTTTATGGTTTAAGTGCAGATGGATTAGTTGATTAAGTGCAGATTATACGTATTGAGTGACAATCAGGTTGTTATAAAAGATAAAACACTTTAATTCAGGAATTTTTAAAACTCAACGTTACATAGGCCGCATTTTATTTAAACCGAACTATGAATTTTAATTTCTAGCACTAGAATAACATCCAAATCTTGCTCAAAGTAACCGACAATAAGGAAAAAGTGTTTTCATGAAAACAATTAAAATACATAGTCGCTACTTCGTGTCGCCAGACGCTAACGTTACAAAATTAATCACACAAATAATTAGTAATCTTGTAAGACGTGATCTTCATAACGAACAATCTAAAATGTAATTCATCACTAAAGCCACGGAAGCTTGCATCTTGCATACCACAATACTGATTTTTGTCTAGAGAGGGAACTTTATATCATCAGACATTTTCTATTTAGAATACTCCAGTTGTGGAAGAATATTATTAAAACAAGCAATACAATAAAAATTATAACCAAAAGAGCTAGTAGATATCTTCCTAAGTCTTACCTAGATGGGGAAAACTTAAATCGTGTAATATTAGATAGTGTTTTACAAGATGGAAAGACAAAAAGAGAGTCATGATATTCCATAACTTGAGCTAAAATTTATTTATACAAATCTAAATAGAGGAAAAACCACGAACAGAGGTTTTTACACTTTAATTTATTTATCAAATCTTCTAAATTTATTTAGAAATGGAATTGCAAAAAATTCAAAGTATCAATAGAAATATAGCCATATCTTAACAAACAAAAAGCAAAATTATAGATTTAAATTAGTTTTGCAAATAAGCATGACGTTAATTAAGGAATATGTGAAAGTAGAGACGCAGGGATATGTGAGTCACGGCAAATTGCCATAAAAGTGAAGGATGCAAATGCTATCACCTCCACCACCTAAAACCTTTTCCATGATGAGACAAAATGGATCAATAATTAATTATTAAAAGTTAAATCCTACTATATACTTCCATTCTTAAGCAAATTTTCGTACCAGCTGTGTAATATTAGATAATTAGAGGCTTATCTTCTTCCATTTTCTCAAGTCAATAATTTGAAAGTTAATTTAAAAAAACATATATTATTTGGTTAGTGGTAAATTAGTGAATGCAACTCATAACAGATCTTTTTTTTATATCAAGAAATTTTTTACCATTTACTATGTTGAAGAGAAATTAAGTCAGCCATTCTTAGCGAGTATAATTTCCAAACCTCCCCAAGTTTGAAAGATATAAAGGAGTCCTCGATCTACGGTGTACAGTGTACGGGAATGACCAAACTCCGACTGATTTAACTGAAATTCGCGATAAAAAAATGTATAAATAAAATCAATTAAGTTTTTTTGTCATTACTATTTCAATAAATAATAATTTATTATTATAATTAATTTGCAATAGAATTTCAAGGAAATATTCATATACTTCTGTAATTAATACTCCGTATTAATGAAGGGTTGGGGAATCCAAGTCCATCGAAAATCTTTTGGGATAGGATTGTTTCCCTTCACTGGTAAAGGGATGTATCTTATTAATCTTGACCAATCCAATTAAAGCCAAATTATTGGCCATGGAAATTGGTTATTGCTAATCACCATGGTGTGTGTTCAAAAGAGTAGGAGGAATATGTTTAAGCACATGGTAGCTTACTTTTTGATTAGGTACAAGGATGAATCATTAGGATAATTTGAGATAAAAGGACTGTTTACCACATCTATTTTGTTTACCATATTTTATTTACCTTCCAATTACGAGATATTAGAAAAAGAATTGAGTTTAAATCGACGGAGAACTAATGAAAGAACAACAATAATTAATGAAAGAACAACAGAAGTTTATAGGACGAAAAACCAATCAGTGAAATTGAGAAAATGGCTTAAATTTAATTTAATTAGAAAATTATTTGTTTATAAATAGAAACATTTTTTTTTAAATTAGAAGAGTTTTTGAAAGTTATTTCGGATTCACCTGAAAGGAGGGAACTTTCAATTAATATTTATAAATTTTCAACTTATCATATCAATCTATTAATTTATATGAAGATAAAGTAGTAGAAATAATAACGTATCTATGATATTAAATAAGAAATAAGAAGGATGGGTTAGCGAGGTGCTGTCAAATAAAAACACTGTTATAATAGAATGATTATAATAACATCATTCTATTATAACATGTCTTAGAGTCAACATCTAAATATTTTTGTTATACTTTATATTTTGCTCTGATGATGCTAATAAATTTAGCGAAACGTTAGCTTAAACCCTAATACAGTGTTTTTATTTGACAGCACCTCGCTAACCCATCCTTCTTATTACTCTTGATCTGTCACTACTACCTCAATTATTAAATAGATTTATATAATATGCATAAGAGAGCAGCATTAACACATTAAACTAATCACAAAAAAAGCATTAAAATATAAACTATGCATATAAATAAACGAAAGCAATCTCTAAATTTAATTAAACGCAATCTTAGTGTGGAGGCTATTAGAAAGGGCTATAAACACAAAGAAACTGTCTCTCCACGGAAGATAATACTTGATAATTTATCAAAGCAGCTTTCGGCTTTTATGAAGCCATCAGCGGAGCCGATTTTGGTAGAACTTGAGTTACATTATAAAAAAAAATATGTCGTGGGCGTGTCATACGACTTCGGAGACTACAGTCTGTGCCAAACTAGAGTTAGTGCGTTGACAGCGCGGGAAATCGAGTGACACACAGATTGGCCAACCTCTGANAAAAAAAAAAAAAAAAAAAAAAAAAAAAAAAAAAAAAAAAAAAAAAAAAAAAAAAAAAATCTTGAATATATTACAAATAGTTATACGTATACGTTCACTATTACAGATGTATGATCCGTCAAATATTTAATCTAAGAGCCCTTTTTTTATTAATTTAAAACATGTGATGTGATCAAAAAATCAAACCAAGACTTATACAGCTGATTGTGCCACACACTAACCCCGTGTCATTTATAAAATATATATATATACATTTGTATTAGCTCTTTGGCAGGCCTAGGCCCTTTACGGGCTGATGCGCCAGGGAGTTAGTTTCTTTTGACACAAATAAACCAGTAAAAAAACAAGAAAATAAAACATGCAGAGAAATTAAATAGCTTATATACACTTAAACAATACATATATATCTATCTACACTAACATAAAGGTTTTTATGCAGGAAATTATTGAATTAAAGATGAAATAATGTTTCTAGATAAACCCTTAGAAAAAGAGGAAATGCATTGGGGAATGTTACATAGTATTTTATTATGCATATAAAAGAATAGCATAGATGGCTTCACAGTCGAGCGATGAGATGCTTAGTTTTATCATAAAGGAGCTTATTTCTACACAAGCTCCTTTCTAATACATTCCTCTACAAGTTTAGAATAACTGAATATTCATTGTGCGTGTCAGGAACGAGCTTTACAAAGTGAGTAAAATGCATATTATCGACCAAACAATACATACGAGCAAGTGCATCTAGGAAGCAACGCAAGTTTAATCGAATACAAACGATGATACGACTAATAATGGTGCGCGCACCTGAAAAATATAATAAAGTTCAAGGGGAGATACATCGATAGTTGTAAAGAGATACATCGATTGTTGTTTGTAAACAAAATATCAAAGGATAAAAAAACATGTAGTTAAGTCCTTGATAAGCTTAGTTGTTTGCAAAGTGCATTTTGATGATATTTTCTAATGGACAAGAGAGATAGGATCAAAAGCCTATATTGAATATGCCAATTCTAAAAAAAACAAAAAAAAAAAAACAAGAAGATGTCATAAGAAACAAACAAATATATATTTGTAAAATGTACATTCTCATCTAACTTTTCATGCCCTTTAAACTTTAACCGCCAGCCATAGCTGGAAAAAGCTCTTTAAAAAAATAGGATATGGATGTTGGATAACCTGAGTATTATCAGCAATTGCGGAAGTTATAATAACACTAAGAGTTGATTGTTGCATGCTTAAAAAAAATATAAAATAGTCAATGGAATGAATAAGTCTGAAAAAGATCTTAAATAAGACCATTTTTCCATTGATATTCCTCAAAAATTTTACAAAATATAAATTTAGGTTTACAAATACGCCAAAGGTAAATCAACTTAATGTCATTATTACTTCTACTTAAAATATATTTCAATTAGCACTGGTAATTCTCAGGTTTTCCTAAAAGAAACGTGTGAAAGATAAAGAAATCGTTTATTTTTTAAATTAATTTTGAGAACGTTTATTACATTTTTATTAACTTAATTGGAATGCGTTTATTAATATTATGTTCTGTATTCTATTTAAATGAATAGAGAGGAGTGTTAAAGCTCCAAAGACCAACGAAACGTGTTTCCATTTTCGGTGCTGGGGTAGAAAACCGTATCAAAGCCGCAAGAGTGTACATAGTAACGCACAGGACCCCAAAAACAAACAAGAAAGTTTCACCACAGCTAACTTGTTATCAGCATGTCTCCCCCTCTAAATATATAACTTGGTTTAGGAGGATATAGGGGAGCTGTGTATGGTCACTGGGTTTTATCTAAGTCCTTAATCCTTTAGGCCAACAAGTTGCAATTTTCAGATCTTTAACCCTCCCTTCATTTATGAGAGGACGATAGATAAAAGTTTAATACTCAAATGAGCAATGGAAAAATGGAAATTTACCAAATTAACAACAGCTTATGCCGATATTACACATGTCTTAGGTATACTTAGTATAGGGTAATCCACTACTTATTATCTACTCAACTATATAAGCACAAACATGAAAAATGTTTTCCTTTCTTTATAATGGAATCAATCAAGATTTCAAATTTTGGACAAAAGGAATTCATAAAAAAGAGATACCTAACCCTTACCCCGAGGTACAATACATTTTCCAACCTCTTAAAATTTATATTACTAGATGCGAGCAAATGCCACAACCTTTCTTCTGGTGATTTATTAAGTGCTACAGTATTATATAGGTTGACTTCAATTTACCTGCAGATGATTCCGGAGTCATCAGAGCCAGGAGGGTCGACCGACGCCTCCTGAGGACTTGGCGTCACGTCCACCTCCGGTATCTGCTGCAAAACAGAATCCAACGACCTGTTCCTCTGATGAGCCGAAACGGCCGTATGACACGGCGGTAGCGTTATACCCATCGACCTGTAACACAGGGAAAAAAACTCAGTTAAAAATAAGTTTTAGAGGGAATGACGTCAGAACGGAGAAGACGAATTAAGGGATTCATAAATGAATAATTTCTTGCTGAGGAAGGGGAAGGGAAATTGAATCAACTATCTTTAAACTCGGAGACCTTTCCCTTTTACCTTTAATCCCTTGCGAAGAGAAATATGGCGTTTCTAAATATGAAGTAAAACTAAATCATAGGATTAAACATATCAGCTAAGAGCTTAGTAACCCACCAAATTATAGCCAGTCTAGTATTGTTTCGAGGAATTACTTTAAAAACAAGTTTTAACTGTGTGCTCGTTAGGGTTGGGACTTCGATATCGATATATCGAAAATATCGATATATCGGACCCAAAAATATCGATATTTTATATCGATATCGATCTTTCGATATATCGGCAATATCGATATTTGTAGGAAATATCGAATAGACCTGTAGTAGGTCTGTTACAGCCCCCAAAAACACGAAAAAAGCTCCCCGGAGGGCTTTTTTTTTTTTTTTTTTTTTTTTTTTTTTTTTTTTTTTTTGCTCATCACCTGTGAAAACTGGGGTAGTCGGTAGGTTTTCGATATATCGGAAATATCGATAATTTCTTCCGATATATCGACTGATATCGATATTCATTCACTCGATGTCGATATATCGGAAATATCGATATTTTCTTTCGATATCCCAACCCTAGTGCTCGTGTTATATACATTGAAGATGACAGACTAGTCAAAATAAGTTTTCTTTTTTATGGCTATAAAAAAATTACTCTTAATTACAATTTTATAGTCTGTTGCATTGTGCACATTACTTACAACCTTTACGTTTTATTTATTACACTGTTTACTTTTAATTTATAACACTAATAATAGCGACGTGCAAAATTGTGATAAATTGCAAAGCAAGGAATAACAAAAGCTTTTGTTTATAAGATTACATATTACCATATGTTATAGGTAGCTAGTCTAACGGTAAACACAATTTAACTTAATTAAATGCTTTTCCTAGCGATTATATTAGTCCACCTATTAACCCATCATATATTATTAGTCGCATAAAAAATAATCAGTCAATTAGTGTGGCACATAGCTTCCTCGCACGTTAATTTATTTAATTGTTCCCCTCTTTTTCTATAAATCTGTCAAAATTATTTGGTTTTTATTAATTTTAGGTTTATAATTATTATCAGTTTAGCAATATTAAATATGCGCAGGCAGTTAAAATTAATCTGTTCCTACCAGGGGATACTTTCACCAAGCTATCCAAATTTCTTAAAAACCAATAGAGTACTTTTAAAGATATAGATGTAAATAGAAGTATGTTTGTACGCATTTGGAAGATAAACAAATGGGCTTAGCTTTCAAGGTTAAAACTTATATTAGGCCAATGAAGGGCTAATTACGGCCTACCTCCTTCGTTTTGAGTTGATTCGAAAAAATTGAACGTCAGATAGGCCGACAGGCCAGTTACGGTAACAGAAATGTTCCCTATGCTTGGAACGAATTCCCGTCTAAGAAGTTTTGAAATCGGAGACATAAAATGTTCGTTGTTCAGTGCGATCACATCGTAGCTTCTGTAACCTTCGGTAAGCTCGGAAGCAAAAAATACACTTATGTAGTTCTGAAGGCTAATTAACATGAATGTAATGTGGTAATGTTTTGGAACTTCACAACCTAAGTTGAATGTAATATCTTTTAGTACCCTAGGGTCAAATTACATTTACAAGGTTAAACTACAAACACTAATACTGGGAAAGCGGATACTCCCGGGTTTCTTAATTAAAGACTTAGACCTTTAGCGTTCACTACATTTCCAAAAGTTTTTGATAAAGCTTAGCGTTCTGTCAGTCTATATAAGATCCTTTCTAAGGACATAAAATTTTCATTATTACTTTCAAAATATTCTTTAATAAATTGTAGATTTTATCTCATTATTTTTTAAAAAAATAAAAGTAATAAGAAAAACAAGTAACAAAAATTTTATTTTATACTATTTACTTGTTCAATTCTATTGATGTACACTAATAATTTATCAACATGAATAACATATTCATATTAATTTAACGTAAAGAGTACAATAAAAACATTTGCACACATGAAACATTAAATTAAAATCCGGTTAAAATAAAAACAAGGGTTCTTTTCTAATTTATTTACATATATATATGTTTATAGGGTTGAGACTTCACAGCTAACTTGTTATCAGCATGTCTCCCCCTCTAAATATATAACTTGGTTTAGGAGGATATAGGGGAGCTGTGTATGGTCACTGGGTTTTATCTAAGNTTTTAAGTAATAATTAGGCAAAAATATCCTTTTTTTATTTTCTCCTATTTACAAGTATTTTTTGGGGGGAAAAATGAGAGAAAGTGAAATGAATGGTTTTTTATGTAAAAAATAAATAAAAGTAAAAGTAAAAGTAAAAAGAAGTAGGGTAGGAGATAGGCCGATTAAGAAGTTTGTGATGAAATTAAAAACGGAGATGATTATGCGAGGAGAAGGATATAAACTGATGCAGTTTCACTTTCCAAACAAGTTCCATTCTACTCGTTTGGTACGATAATAGCCCTGAAAAATAATATTATTTCTAAAAAAATGGAAGAAAGTTTCAAGAATAGCCTAAATAATATGCAGAATAGAGTAAAAAATACAAAGGAAATAGATAAAAGAGAGTTTTTAATTTTAGTATTTATTTCCAATTATGATGTTAGGAATAAAATAATGTAAGACATATATGCTGTGAAAACAAGGTACATATTTTATTACGTCATCAACACATTAAAATTTTATAAAAATCGAACCTAGTTTACAGTGTTGAAACTGATATAAAAAGCGATTAGAAGTGATTAGTAGAAGTACGTAAAAAGAAAAGACAATAAAACTTTTGGTCTCTCATAAGCATAAGCCTCCTTGACGATTTCCTTAAACTATTCTTGAGACTAAATGACAGAAACAATTATTAACAGGCTTTAAAATTATTAATACTTAATGTGTAGCGAGGCGTTTGTTTTTCATTTCTGAAATACCGATTTTTGATTAATGCAGAAAGTCTTAAAAACATGTAAACATACTAAAAGTGTTCAAAACCTGTTTTTCGTTTGTTTTTATCATTCTGCAATAGCCAACAAAAACTGTCCGAAACCCGTGTTTATTTTAATTTTTTATTAAACTTGGCTATGAACTATTTAATTTTAAAATATGATTTGTTTCATTAAGAATAACTTACAGAACATTTAGATAAAATGAAGATTAATTTTAATTATACATCGTATATTCTAGACTGGGTTAAATAAAAAATAGAATTCTTAAAGGCATTATCTTGAAAAACATCTGGACTGCATTGGAATGGTATACTAGACTGCACATTTCTTAACACTTGATATGAAATGACGATATCTTAAAGACACATGTTCTCTATTTGATGACACGAGAAACATAATTGTAATAGCTAAACTTTTAGGAAAGAAAAATGGAAGAGACAAAGAAAAAAAAAGTAGAAACTTTACCGTAAATTAGATATTCAAGAGTTCTTTAAGTGTTCCCGCCTTCTTTTTATTTTATTTTTTTTAGTGCAGACCAATTTCAGAATAGGATATAAGAGGGAAATCATGATAAAATTCTCATGAGGCAATAAAGCTGGAGGGTTCTCAAACGTACTTTATCACTTGGAACAAAATCACAGGGCTATATAGCAAGTACCTTACACAAGATCTCTATTCATTAATCAACCTGACTGCTCCCATCTTACATTGTCTAAAATAAAACTACACTCGAGGGTTCAACAAAAACAACTATGCTAAATCAAGGAAAAAAACCCTCTTAAACCATGCTCTAAGATTTAAAAGGAAATCTTAAGTCAACCGTTGCAAATAAAAGAAATGGTTAAAAATAGGGAAAATACTAGGATGAGTTCATTGCCTTTTCATAAATAGGAAAATCACCGTTGTATTTATCTAACCATTAGTAATTTATAGTCAAAAACAGAAGATAGATAAGAAGACCACATATATACTGACTAAGAATAAAACTATTGTATGTAAAATTGTTTCGGTCAAGAATTTGAAGAAAAATAATTCCTAGTGAAATTCAAAAACAATTAGTTTGACGCATTTTTATATCACTGTTTGATTTATCAGACTACTACTATTTAAGAAATCAATCAAGTTTATTGATAAACTGATTATATGTATAACATTAATTAATTATTTTCAATTCAGGAAAGGGAGCATCATAGTCAAAGTAAACATAAAACATTGTGGGTTTACCGACGCCATCATTCTTGTTTATACCATGAAGTTTTTCCTTATTTCCCGAAACGTCGAAATCCACAAATTTTTTTTTTTTACTTTGACTAATCCTCGCTATCCTAAATTTTTATTAAGTCACAAAACCTAATATACACATGTATCATTCTTTTCTTCATGCAACATACTATATTCTAAATATAAACATTATAAATAAGACTGATTTACGCAATATTAATCAATTAAATTAATATATAAATATCGATTATTTTAATTCATTAACTATTTAACACGGTTAAAACAGATTGCTCTTAAAAAAATTAAAATTAAATCATTCTGAACTTTTCAGAGGTCACCAAATGATCAATCATCCAGCAAAATATAGCTTTTTTAGATGCATATTGTAATATAAAACCATAAAACCAATTATTCATGTTACAGGCAGCGGTGTAGAATTGCAATAATAATTTTATCACCTCTATGATCTGCAGTATAAATATTTCTATTATTAGATATTGCGTGGGAACTTATAAACAATGATCAAATTGTTGTTTACTTGTAATTAAAACCTGTATTCTTTTAAATAATAATGTAGGTATTCATGTTTAAGTTCCTATCGATAGTATGATAAGTTAAAACAGAAAATAATGATAAGCAATTTAATACATGCTATCATCATAGGGAAACATAATTTTCCCTCTTATGGTAAAATCCCGACTACAAATTAGTCTTTGCTTTATTTTTTACAAGGAGATTGGCGTAAGTCTTTTATAATAACAGACTCTTTTCCAATCTGGTTTTTGCACAAAAAACCACAATTAAAGATTAACATAATCTAATGTTAGCCCAATGAGATTTCTCTGGAATACTACTATCTACACAGCTCTTATCACAATACTTATACGATAGAGGAAATAGGTTGTTTGTGTTTGATATTTTCATTTTTCTGCACATAGAAGTAAATATTTTTACAAAACAATTAACTGATTGTGACTACAACAATTTGGTACAACGACTAACAAAATTTAATTTTAAGTTTTAAAATATGCTTTTAATTTATTCTGATACTTATGTAAGAATCAGTGTAAGAGTTGAGAAAGAGGTTGAAATCATGATCATTTCAAAGTCTTTCTTTATTCCTAATCAATTAACTCTAAATGCTCATCAAGAAAAAAGAGTTATTTTTGCTTTTATCATGTTTTTGTTTTGGTCTGGGAAGAATTTCTGACACTCAAAAAAATAAAAATAAATAAATAAAATAAAAAAACGACATGAAAAGTGACGCTCTTAAATATAGAATCAGGAAGTTGAGATTTAACAGGCGGTAGCTTGGTTTTCACTTAAAACTACTTATCACCAACAAGAGCGAACTTTTAAATATAAAACCAGAACCAGTTATAATACCAGTAAAGTTAGAATCTAGCCGGAGGTAAATCAGTTTTCACCTTTAGTACTAAATTTCGGTACCAGGAGCGAACAGAATATTTATGATTCAATGTTTTTCCATAAAGAGACATTTTTTAAGAAAAGGAAGGTTACAAGATGCAGGTTATAAACAAGTGCGATTTCGTGATTTTTTTTTTTTTTTTTTTTTTTTTTTTTTTTTTTTTTTTTTTTTTTTTTTTTTTTTTTTTTTTTNTAAAAAAACATTAGTTTCATTACTCTAATATATATTTAACTGACTAAGAATACATTTATTCTATATCAAATTCGAGCATTATTTAGAGACTTTTTAATTTAACATTCTGGAGATTAAGGTTAAAATTCTATGTCCGAGTTTTAGATAATACATATTATTTATAATAGTTATTTTTAAATATTATTTCTATACTTGGGACGCATGCATTTCTAAAGAATTTTAATCAATAGTCATCAATTAAAATTAACAAGCAACTATTATTGAAATTGTCTTCGTAGATTATTTTCTGACTCTCCTAGATGAACTATATGGAAGCAATACGAATAAAAATTACCATGAAATTTATTGTTCTTTTATTCCAACCATTTCAATTTTAATGTTAAAAGAAATAAATGATGTCATCAGATAGAAATGTAATTGGAAATTTTCAATTATAACAATACGAAGATTGTCTTTTAAAATAAAATATGACACATTTTAAATAAATAATTGATACGGAATATTTAAATTGAGTTTGAAAATAAATTATTTATAAATCTAAACCATATGTGAGAGACACCAAGGGATGTGCCACGCAAGCGTGACACATAGGAACTGTTCCAACACCAGACAAACGTCACAAAGATGTTGGCTCGGCAAAACGCCATGTCCTGCATCGTTTCGTCGCTACCGACTCATCAGGGGCCCGACGATGCCCACCCAACTCTGGACCTATA
>KZ651079.1:681132-707223 GCA_001010745.2 Gerris buenoi | reverse complement strand
TAAAAAAAAAAAAATTAAAAAAAAAAAAAAAAAAAAAAAAAAAATCAAATGCTTCGAGAGATACAAATGACGGTACTTCTTTAGATGGTTACTCCCCTGTGTTTTTTTTAGAATATAAATGACTTAGACTAAATAACTATTAAGACAAAGGGATGCTTAGTCCAATGTACTTTGGGATAAAGGAATATCACACTTATGTTTTTATAAGGGGAGTAACAATCTAAAGAAGAATACTCTGTATACCTTCTTTAGGGTTACTCCCCTTTGTTTTCTTAATAAGGGGAGTAACTATCTAAAGAAGTGCCCAAATGACATTAAAACAAACTCAAGACAAAATTAAACTATCACGGCAGTTGTATTCAAACTTTGGTCAATTAGTTTTCTACTCCTATCATCATACCACAATGATGTGCTTATAGTTTTTTTCCTGATTGTGTCTGTCTGTCACTCTATACGGTTCCACTAACTTTTGATTAAAAAGAGATACAAACAACTTTAAAGAAAACTTTGCAGTATTAAAGATCGTTTTGAAGCGCATACAGGAAAAATATAGCAAACTCAAAAATATCAGCTGTTCACATCCGAAATGGCGGAGAATTTATGTCACACGATTTCATTTTTTTTTTTAATATAGAGTGGTGTTTTGAGTTTTATTCTTTGGTTGTACAACTAATTTATACTGAAAAAGCAATAAAGCTGAGAAAAATTATTTAATTTAGGCAAATAAACATTTTTTATTTTAAATATTTGTTGTATTTTAAATATTTTTAATTTGACCATATTAACTAGAAAGATTTTGCCTGATGTAGTTCCGTGACCTCTTATCTATAAGAGATTAAATAGCATTTGAATAAAATAAAATTAACAATTAACAACAAGTATTTCCAAATAATTATAGTTAGTTATGAAACCAGACCACTTGGCAAGATTACAGACATAAATTTAATTATTAAACACATACATTTTTATTTTTAAATTACTAGGCTATTAATATAATGCATTTTGGTTGTGCGAGAATTATCGGCATGTTGTTTGTTTATAAAAAACACGCATTGAAAATTTTCATAAAAGTCACGATCCAAGCACAGTCGTTAATCAGTGTCTGGGTTAGAATGGAGAACCCTAAAATTTAATACATTGGTAAAGAGTCTATGTGCCAAGTTTAAACTTGAACTACCTGAAGTAGAGTATTAACCTTAAAGGTATCTATTTATCAACTAGAAGTCATTTTGAAAAAGCAATATCATGGTAAACGAGGTCGTAGAACTTTGGTAAGTCGAAGCCCTGCCCTAAGGTTAAAGGGTGACAAGGTACTACTCTTACGGTTGAAGAATCAGCCCGAGGAAATTTGATTATTGTAGCCTGATAACCTAGTTCATCCGGGATCCCACCCACCTATATCATGGCCTTATTAGACCTTATACGGTTTCCTCACATACACCATCCTATATAGCATGTCTTGGTGCAAGGTTAGACACGGTAAAGCCTACTTCTAGCTAACACAACTACACAACACGTCTAAATAACTTATTCATAGTATTTTAAGGGTGCATGTCATTCTTTTCTCATAAATATGTACGAAGTTTACATTATTAATATTCACGCAAATAGGTTCACTATTCACTAACACGAAGTATTTGTTACCCCAACGCCTATTCTCTACTACTAGATATTCCTACGTCAGATGTTTTACACATACAAAATTGATGTCCAAAGCTCGAGGTACTAAGGAAAGCACAAGGAAGGAGATAGTGGACGTTTTTTTCATCTCTCGGCTACCCCTTACGCTACACTATATGTGCCTTGTGCCAAAACAAAAATAAGCCTTTTTCTTTTTCTAACGTAAATACTTAAAAAAAAAAAAAAAAAAAAAAAAAAAAAAAAAAAAAAAAAAAAAAAAAAAAAAATCAAATGCTTCGAGAGAAAAAAAGGACGGTACTTCTTTAGATGGTTACTCCCCTGTGTTTTTTTTAGAATATAAATGACTTAGACTAAATAACTATTAAGACAAAGGGATGCTTAGTCCAATGTACTTTGGGATAAAGGAATATCACACTTATGTTTTTATAAGGGGAGTAACAATCTAAAGAAGAATACTCTGTATACCTTCTTTAGGGTTACTCCCCTTTGTTTTCTTAATAAGGGGAGTAACTATCTAAAGAAGTGCCCAAATGACATTAAAACAAACTCAAGACAAAATTAAACTATCACGGCAGTTGTATTCAAACTTTGGTCAATTAGTTTTCTACTCCTATCATCATACCACAATGATGTGCTTATAGTTTTTTTCCTGATTGTGTCTGTCTGTCACTCTATACGGTTCCACTAACTTTTGATTAAAAAGAGATACAAACAACTTTAAAGAAAACTTTGCAGTATTAAAGATCGTTTTGAAGCGCATACAGGAAAAATATAGCAAACTCAAAAATATCAGCTGTTCACATCCGAAATGGCGGAGAATTTATGTCACACGATTTCATTTTTTTTTTTAATATAGAGTGGTGTTTTGAGTTTTATTCTTTGGTTGTACAACTAATTTATACTGAAAAAGCAATAAAGCTGAGAAAAATTATTTAATTTAGGCAAATAAACATTTTTTATTTTAAATATTTGTTGTATTTTAAATATTTTTAATTTGACCATATTAACTAGAAAGATTTTGCCTGATGTAGTTCCGTGACCTCTTATCTATAAGAGATTAAATAGCATTTGAATAAAATAAAATTAACAATTAACAACAAGTATTTCCAAATAATTATAGTTAGTTATGAAACCAGACCACTTGGCAAGATTACAGACATAAATTTAATTATTAAACACATACATTTTTATTTTTAAATTACTAGGCTATTAATATAATGCATTTTGGTTGTGCGAGAATTATCGGCATGTTGTTTGTTTATAAAAAACACGCATTGAAAATTTTCATAAAAGTCACGATCCAAGCACAGTCGTTAATCAGTGTCTGGGTTAGAATGGAGAACCCTAAAATTTAATACATTGGTAAAGAGTCTATGTGCCAAGTTTAAACTTGATTGGGGGTTACTGAAAGAGGCTTAATTATCCCTCTAACGATTTTAACGACAAATCCAAGTTAATAAACAGGATTTAAAAAATCTCCAACGAAAATATTTTAATTTTTACTTTCTTATATACGCAGTATACATAGAGAGAAATTAAAGGCAAGACAAAAAAAATTAAAAAAATGAGATTTTGATGAATTTACACATTGTAAGGCCCCAAGAGTCCAAAAAAGGGGTTATTAAACATTGTACAGTCTGGTGCAGACTCGTGGGGTCTCATACCTGCTTAAATTTGAGGGCACTACCTTCTAAAAACTCTAAAATACGAAAAAAATGGTTAGTCAAAAACAGGTCTAAATGACTAACTAACTATTATGGCAAAGAGATGTTTAGTCCAATGTACTTTGGGTCAAGACAAAGGAATATCGCATTTCTGCTTTAATAAAGGGAGTAACCGACTAAATAAGAATATTCCGTAAACCTTATTTAGATTGTTACTGCCCTCTGTTTTTTCATAAGGATAGTAAAAATCTAAAGGAGTGCCTAAAAATGTCTAGTATATTGTCCATTTAAATACGAATCTCTACGATAAGTCCTATAGTTTTACCGGGAAAATCTAGTCTTCGGGATATTTTTGAAAATAAATTTAATTTAGCTGAAATCGAAAACATAATATATACAACCTATTAAAAGCTTTTAATATATTTTTAATAATTAATTAATGAAAGATATGAGATATTTTTGCTCTAATTTGTCGAACCGATTTTGTCTATCAAAATTGGTTTTGTAATTCAGATTTACTGGTAATTATTAACACATATTAAATGTAGAAACAGATGAAACATATTTTACCCATAAATGTTTATATTTCCCAGATTATAACCGATCTAATTTGTTTTTTTAAATAAATATACTGATTTTTCAGCGTGCATAGAATTTGTCAACTCTCGTTAAATTTTAACATTCACTAAAACTATCAACATTTGACAAGACTATCGTAATTAGATACTAATTCGAGCAACTTAAAGGTATTTCTTATTACCTTCCTTTTAATTTTAATATATTCAGTATTTTACGTACGAAACGTAGACGTCATAACATAGTGGTTTAAGTTAAGCTGTGTTCGTATTAACTTCCCCCCACATCTTATGATTATTAAAACGTGAAAGACTTGCGTCATCATAATTTACTCAAGATCTAACAACTCCCCCCTCAAACAGACCTACAATTAATTTCAGAGACTTACAGTTAACTACCTTCATGATTAAAACATTCAATAAATAAGTTCACACTATAGCATATTCCTTTAACCCTGGTGTCGAAGAAAATGTCTAATGTCAATTTCAACATTTTATGTCAGGAATGTCCAATTAAGTTGTCTAGTTATTCTTCCAACACACATATTATAACAAGTCCGTATATAAACTAGAAATTAATCATTTTTCATAATTTTTATAGCGACATGTCACACATCACCAAGGTTATAATTAAATAGCATATCGAATTGGGGAAAAATATAAAACCATAGAAATAATCGTATAAATATACATTACATAGTAATAATAATAAAAATAATTGGAGAGACAGTTATGAATTTGAATGGACATTCGACCTTTGAAATTTTAACTATCGAAAAGGAAAAAGAAACATTTTATTAAAACAATAATAAGGCAAAATCCCGATGAATTTATTTATTATCTTATTTTTATTTATTTTATCTTATCATTGAAATTCATTAATTTAAAAAAACAATCTTTGATTTAGAACAAAACCCAATGCTATAGAGTAATCAACAGAAAAACAATAAGATAAAACATTTCTTAAAAATGTAATTTATTTTTTAAAAAAAGGATAAATATTGATAGTAAACAACCATTTGAGGCGGTTGTTGAGTGCAATCTTAATCTCTAAATTAAAAAAAAAGTTAAGAATGTCACTTTTTATCTCTTATCTTAATTTTTATCACAATAATAAATAAAATCTTATCGCAAGAACAAGAGGAAGAGTAAATTTAAATAATACATTTAAATTAAATAGATTTAAGAACTATCATTTTTTTGTCTCTGAATAAAAAATTTTAAGACATAAATCCGTTTGAGACTAAAGAAAACATTTTTGGTGCCACATCAATAGGCTAATTGTGACCAACCATTCCAATTTCATATGAATTATACGAGTAGTTTTAAAAGTAGAGTCAATTTTAAGAGTAGTTTTATGGTGGTGCGCAAACATTTTGAACGACAGACCGACAGACCAAAAATGTTCTCTAATCTCAAGGAATTTTTTCGAAATCTCATTGAAAAAAAAAAAAATCTCCCTTCAGAACGATCTCAATGCCTTACGCTGCTAAGCTTGGAAGCAAGAAAAGTAAGATTGAATTATAAATAAATTAGATAATAATAGGGCGCAGAGTACTTTTGCTTCTTCTCTTTTGTCTCCGAATTAAAATTTCCAACAACAATAATTAATCTCTTTCGGCTCATTGGTTTCTCTAACTCATGCACACAATGTTTTTTAGGGTTTCGTTGGTAAAACCAAAAAAAAAACCCTTATAGTTTCGTTCCTGAGTCTGTCTGTCACTCTGTACTGTACCGTTCCAATAACTTTTGAACCAAAACAGATTAAAGATCGTTTTGACGCGCACACAGGAAAAATATAGCGAACTCAAAATGATCAGCTGTTCAAATTCAAAATAGCGGATAATTCATGTCGTGAGAATTTTTTTTTTTAAATTTTGAGCGAGGTATCAAATGGAAGGTATTGAAGAGTAGATTACAAATATATAT
Source organism: Gerris buenoi (assembly GCA_001010745.2). NCBI lineage: Eukaryota > Metazoa > Arthropoda > Insecta > Hemiptera > Gerridae > Gerris > Gerris buenoi. Next base: position 701,414 of record KZ651079.1, on the reverse strand, counting down.
AACACTTGAGAGTAGTGATTTATTTTCCGCGCCATTTTGTAAAAAAAAAAAAAAATTCTCTGATGTCTGAAACGGACTTCCGTCATGGAATTTTCGGAAAAAAATGTTCGTTCTTCTTAACAATTACAATACTTCTATCATTTTAATTATAATTAAGATATCATAATTTTATTAAAATCAGTCGAGTAGTTTTTATGATACAGTGGATCGCAAAAAATGTTAACCGTTTTTCATTTTATATCTTAAGTTTTAAAGATAAAATGTTACGAAAAGCTAAACAATTCTTACAAACTGAGCCTTGTCATATGGAACCGAAAGCTCTTGAAAATTTCCTAAGGGTGTATTTTCTACTTATGATTTACGATTGCGATCTATTCCGTTTTGAAACGGAAATATTATATGAATTGTATGTATATATATTTGATAATACCTCTTTAGAAATAATGATATACGAGTATAGTATTAGTATAGCAGGCTACTATACTAATACTATGATATATATACTTATATATAAATTTATTTGTGCAGAGGAGGTCGATTTTCTCTTACCAGTAATGGATAACCAGTCTTTTAGATATACTCGTACGTATTAAAAATTAAAGAAATAAAGCAATGATTTCTTTTTAATAATAAATTAAATTAAGTGCATTAAAATCAGCATAAATTTCAAGCTTAAGAAATAAAGCTGCTTACTGCTTACCCATAATTTTCAAACTAATCTTTCTTAGAATTTCTTCCAAAGATGTCTCAGCATTCATGAACAGAAATGTTTAAATAAGTGTTTCTAGATAATTATCTAGATCTAGATCATTCACAATCCGATAAATAAATACTTATAAATTCAAGCTGGGGACAGCAACACTTAAAGAACCCACAATTTTGTTCAAAGCACTATAGTTCTTGATGAAAGTTTAATTTCTAATGTTAGTTAATAGAACGAACAATATTATTACACCACTATTTTTAAAAAATTAAATGATAAATTTTATGAAACTTCCAAACTATTTTTATATAGTAATGTTTAATTTAAAATGGAAAGATGCAATTTAACATGACAAAAAACACTACCAAGAGTTACTAAGAAATACTGAAAACATCATGTTTAATTAAGCTAATAGGGTATTGATAAGTTGAAGAATATTTTAATAACCCCACTTTCTGCTTTAGAAAGCCACAATGATTAATTAAAATTAAATTATTGTTTTTAACGTGAATAAAGAGCTCAAGGGAAAATAATATAGATAAGTCTATCTATTTCAAGGTTTAAGTTAGTAGAAGTAAACTAATAAATTTAAAGAAGTATACAATTAAATTCAAAATTATATAAGAGTTTGCACAATAATCATCAACGAGTTAATTTTAGTGTAGAGAGTAGGTAATTGTGTAAATTCATGAGTGTAGATTATTAGAAGCCCGCATTACACACTTTTAAACTACACACACCCGTTAAAACACGGTGTAACTAAAAAAATCCTCAACTTGGTCAGTTTTTGTTTACAATTTGTTTTTTAGTTTGTAAATTATAGTTACTCTAGGTTTAAAATCTTAAGTACAAAGCACACATTTTCCCCAGTTTTAGCACTCACAAATCGGTATTATATGATGTGCTTATCATATTCAAAATTATGCGAATAATGACGTTTCACTCCTTTAATGGCAAAACTGCATAATATGTACAATCTAGAATAAGTCGAAATGTTAATCCAAATCAACTATTCCAGTGTCAAAAAGCGAATCTGGAAATGTGCCAAATTTTATGAATTATTAATTATAATCAAGGTATAGGAATGTATCCAATCTCTTCTCATCCCTCTGTCAAAAGAAGCTTTAACACTTTAGAATCACATGGTAATACACCATTGTGACAATAACGTGCCAACATGCCTAACCACTGATTATAACGGCCTTTAGGGTCATTGCCCACCCAACCGAATAATATTATTTTTTAAAAATTCGCATTACTATCAATAACCAATGTAAAAGTAGAACAAATAATTTTTTTTTATACCGCAACAGCTAATAAAAAGGTAATAAACACACCTTTAATATTTTTTTAATTTATTAAAAAGAAAAGAGCCCTGAAATCTATGTCTTAATATTGATTACTATAATTTTGTTTACATTTTAGCTGTCTATAATCCTTTACAATTAAAATTGTTAATATAATGTTCGTGTTTCGCCAATCTACAAGGTTAATCGTTTCAAAAAGATGTTTATGTCTGACGAATCAGAAGAAATAAATAAATACGAAATAGAAAGAATCACTATCACATTTGTTTATTTTTAAAGTTTCTTTTAATCAACTCGGTTAAATTGAAATAATATATACATAGTAGACGAAGTAATTGAGACCTAGGTCTAGCTGGCGGTTGCAAGATATATTTAGAGCATGAGATCAGATCGTTTAACCAAACTATTTAAACTTTTTAACCTCAACTCCTGGTCTTCAACCTTCAAATCAAGTTGTTACTCATGCCTGCGAGCATTTAAACCCATTTTTAAATTGGACATTATCCATATTGTAAGAACTAGGCCAAAACTGTTTTGAAGTTATCTGTGTTAAATGGTATTTGTAAAAATAGAAATATTAAAACGATACAAGCGGATTACTCAGGTGCCTAATTGCACATTATAAAATGAATAAATATATCGGCAGGGTATACATATATGCGGTATTTGGCAGAAATATTTATTTAAGGCCAAAACCAATCTTAGAAGTATGTGTATCATAAGTGTGCGTTTAATATACTTTATNTTTTTTTTTTTTTTTTTTTTTTTTTTTTTTTTTAGCATGGATGCGTTTATGCTCTGGTGGACAGAAGAAATTTCCGTCACGCAAAAACGAAATGCAAATCGTGACGTTCTTAAATATCGTGCCAGAAAGTTAGGATTTCATAGGAAGTAGATTTGTTTTAACTTGTATTCAAATATAGTACTATATTTCGTCGACAGAAGTTCTAAATTTAATATAAAATTATATATCAGAGCTCCTATCGATCTATCGATAGGAGCTCTGAATCGATTAATGTTTCAAAATTGCACATCATAAGATCCATCTACTATAACAATTAGACAAATGTAAACTAATTTCCTCCACTTCCATGACACAACAATAACAATATCCATGATTCAATGTTTTTACATGAAATAGAAATATTGCGCATCTTATTTTATTCCATTTTTGAAAACTGTTCTTGTTTTATATATTTTTTTTTTTTATATTAATTTTTTGGTTTCTGTATTCTTCACCTTAGTTGTTTCTATGTGCAAAATTTGAAGAAGATTGAATGACGGGAAGTGGTTCAAAATTGGGGTAATAGGTGTGCGATGAAACTTAAAAAGCAAAGAAATATGACGCCATTTTGTTTTTTTATTATTATTATTTTGGTTTCTGTATTCTTCACCTTAGTTGTATCTATGTGCAAAATTTGGATAAGATTGAATGACGGGAAGTGGTTCAAAATTGGGGTAATAGGTGTGCGATAAAACTTACAAAGCAAAGTAATATAAGACCAGTAAAAAGAGAGAAACATAATTGAAATTGAAAACACATTACTAAATATGGAATAGAATGAAGTTAAAGTTATGCGTGTAACTAATTTTAATAATATATAAGTATAAGCGGACTCACAAACGAAATGCGAGTTTACAAATGCAGAAAATTGTGTAATACGGAATTTTGCTGATTCGTTGTTTTGGCAAGGCTTTGACAAAATAATTTATCACACTGTTGACAAGAAACCCTAATAATTGTTCATTATTTAAAATGCTCAACCTTTTGACAGCGGTGAATTAAGAGACATATGAATAATTAATAACACAATTGCCGTTGTTACTGTTATCCCCTCTCTTTATTCGAGGTCAATATTTGTCATTTTACGCTTTTACCGCAGAGTTAGAGTATTTATTTCAATTGCGATACTGTAAATAAACCATCATTGCTGGTGCTTAACGGGTAAAGGGGCGGAAAATAAAAATTTACCTAACCCCCAGCTGTTGGTTTGCAAATTTAGATTTTCTCTTTTAGGCTGTGCCATTTTATCTAGAGGACTTATACATATTGTGGTACACGGGTAAAAATACCTACCATGTAATAACAACAATTGCAGTAACACTACAAAATAAGTTAGATCCTCGAATTTTGTTAAATACATTAGAAAAGGGCGGAATTGCTTTATAATATAAATGTACTGCAGTGGACAAATACTTTATTTAGTAGAGGTAATTAAATCTTGTTATCCTCGCTTCACCAAAGTTTTTATCCTACAAACTAAAAGCAATAATAAAAATCCTTTAATGATAACTAATTGCATTGATTACTATTTGTCATTTTATCAGAGCTCCTTCAGCCTTCATCAGAGCCCCCATCAGCCTCATCAGAGCCCTCATCAGCCTCATTCAGCCTTATCAGAGCCTTCATTGAACATGAATAGGCACCCTCATATAGAAGCCCCTATGTAATTTGTTAGTACTACTTAGGTATATAAGTGTAATGAAATGAAAAGTGTATTACCCAATACAATACTTTAGTTTCCAGTTTTGTAAATTGACGCAGTTATTTTTTACTATAAATGAAATTATGATCTGAAGTTATTGATTATAAAAGGCAAGTATAGAATGAACTTTTTACCAGATAATTATTAATTAAAATTTAAAGGGATCCCAAGAATTAACAGAAATTACAACAAAGATAAAAACCCCTTTGGGAGCAATATTTTATTAGTAGGCAATAATTATTCATTTATCAAATAAAAAATATTATCTAAGAAAATTATAGATTACAATAAAAATAATACTTAGGTATTTACCATTCTATGCATAGGCCCTGTTCCAAAATCCAAGGTACCTTGCTCTAGACAAATATCTTATAAGAGCCCCTAATTTTTGGTCTCTACCGAAGGGAGGGGGGAGGGAGGTTTTCGATATCTCAGGACTCAGGAGCCGATGAGAAAAAAATCGACGTTTGATTGTCGTTTCCTATTTTTCTATTTCGCGCTCTCAAAAATATGTCCATCCATTCATAATACACCAATTGCAGCAGGTTAGAAATCAAACATTTAAACGAAATTAACTAAGGATAAGATGCATGCTTTCTATACGAACAGACCAATAAAAGCAAAAAGGGCATCGTTAAATTATTATTAACAACCAACGCCAACAATTAAAACATTTGTATCCAAAAAACTCGCTAAAATCATATAGTTGTTGAGTCTTCTCAAAGTCACAAATACTGGCAGAGATCAATTGCCAATAAGTAGGTTGGAAGTAAATAAGAACAATTAGAATTAGAATGTTCTTTATTACATTACCAATATAAAATCAGATATAATACGTCATTATAAAATACAAATTAGGCAATTAACAATAAACATTAAATAACATAATAAAATAATAGAGAATAAACTAAATAAATTAACAGAAGTGTGAAAACTCTACAAAAATTCTGAAACACGATACCAACATTTTGCAATTAACATTTTTTTTAAATGCCTTTTAAATTGATTAATATGTAGTTTTTTTATTTCAGAGGGTAATTTGTTAAAGCATTGCAGGGCCATGTTATGTGGTGAGTATTTGTGTAGATTGGTTCTGCAGGAAGGTAAAACTAACTGGTCTTTATTCCTTGTATTGAAGTGGTGGATGTCCGAAAATTTAGGAAAGTTTGAGAGGTTCTTTTTTACAAATAAGCAAGATTCTGCTATAAATAAACTAGGGAAACTTAAGATATTATATTTTCTGAAATAGTCTTTGCAGGAGGTCCTATTATTTAGATGGAAAATCGTCCTAATTATTCTCTTTTGCATTGTGAAAATTCGTTTTGATTCAGGTTTATTGCAGCATGCCAAAATGTTGTATGACAAGAAGGGGTAAACTAGCCCGTAATAAGCAGTCAATAAAGTATCGGTACAATTATATCTCCTTAAATTTTTAATTATGGAGAAAGCGCACTATAGTTTTTTTAATACGGAATCATTGTGCTCCCTGAAATTAAATTTATCATCAATAAATACTCCTAGGAATTTAAATACGTCAAGTTTAACTAGACTGGTAGAACTAATCATGACGTTTGGGGACTTTAACATTTTAATTTTACTAAAAATTACGAAAACACTCTTAGAAACATTTATAACGAGTTGATTGGTTGAGCACCATTCATAGAAAGCCTTGCAGAGATTATTAAGATATAGTTCAGGTTCCTCGGCAATGTTAGTTATACTCGTAGAAACCACTATCAAAGAAACCCTAAACAAGTTTCTTCACAACGCATTCAATTAATGCAAAATTGCTTTAAATTTATCATTGTTATGATTATGATCGGTGCAGATCGGTTTAAACAAATCCAACCAAAATTAGTATAGGGGCAGAATTTTTCAGTCTTACATCTCCTAAAATCTAGTTCCTTAACTGATAATTACAGTAAATAACAACTGTAAAGAACACTGATAGCTATAACTAATTTTTTATGTAGGGCATCTTGTTTACTTTAAGTAATCAGCATCTATGTTATCATCCAGCAAGTATCTTAACTATATAAAATGACAAAATAGGTTTAGAAAGTCAATTGTTTAAAAACAAGATTAGAAACAAAAAACGTTGACATAAACAATTCAAATTATTTACAGAATACAATCAAATGTATTGTTCTGTGTTTACACAGAAATCTCTGAAGATTTTTTTAAAAAAAATATTATAATCTTGTCTTGCTTTTTTGGGTTAAAGGAAAACACCAGTAAAACTAAAATAGGGGAAACCCATTTAACTACATATTACAACAAACGATTCGGGAAAAACTGAACAATACCAATTAACATTCTTTCTTCTGATAAACTGTGCCTTACAAAACGATCAAATCTGCATTAGCGTAAACTATAAAAATTATATTTAAGAAAGTATGTAATTTTCTAGGCGTAAAAATGTTAGTAATGCGGAACTATACATTTTTCTAAAAGCTTTATAATCTGGGGGTCATTTAAAAAATTGAAAAAAATACTACAATAATACACGAGCCATATAATTGGGATTTTTTTTTTTTAATGTTTGAAAAAATTCGTTTTCTTGACCTTCTATTATTATTTATAAAATCATAATTGCAATACTTACAAATACTATTTACTTTCCTAATAATAGTAAGTAGTCCTAATTGTAGTAGTAATAATAGTAATAATAATTGCACTATATTATAATATATAAAGAGGAGACAAATAATTTATTAGAAAGGTATATGGTTATTAATTCAATAGTTTATTTGAGTTAATTAAAAATAAATATTATAAAGAAGAAGTTTAAAATAACAAACAAATGTGACATCTAAATTTATATTGTAGACAGAATTAATAGAATAAAATATAAAAATAGGAAATAAATTATACATAATATGTGGTTTTGTAACTTGTAAGTATTAATAGAAGGGGGAAATAGAGGTGAGACAAGTTCATAAAAATAAAGATTAACACTTGTGCCAACGATTTGACAAGGCATTTAGAGGATATCTTATCGACTATAAGCATTGTCGAACCACTATTACAAATGTTTAAAGAAGATTTGTACCAATTTATATAGTTAGTAATAAGTAATGACCACTTAGTAATGCATACGGTATCCATAAAAATGTATTAATGTAAATATTTCTCCTCAGGTTATAAACCTTATTGAATATAGTCTTAACTATTTGATTCACAAGGCATCATGTGTCTATATGACCACAGTAATTAGAGCAGAGGAAGACTACTTTTTTTTTTTTTCTTTTTTTTTATTTATTTATTTATTTATTTTTTTTTTAACTTCATATGGGTACGTATATTATAAAGTACAAATATTAAATATTGTTATCGTGCAGAAAATTGGATTTCGAGATTTTGATGAATTCATTTGTTTTAGGGTGCTCCCTACTTTCCTGTGATCAGTCTTCTTTAGTTTGTGAAGACTTGGGAGCCACAACTACTGTACAGAAGAATCATACCCCGCGGCAAATTCGAGGCATTATTTTTAGATCTACATTTAGGTCGCGTTTTCCAGGGGGGAAAAAATAATCTAGTTACCGAGATAATGATAAAATACATTAGCCTAGCAGAAATCGAAACCGAAATGTAAACGACCTTAAAAGTGTGTTTAAAAATAAATAAATTTAATACAGACATTATGGGATATAAATTCAGAATCACTATATGAGAAAGTTGTATATAATACAGAAGTCACCAAAAGTTGGTATGTTATAAATAAATAACTTTTTTTAAATAGCCAATTTAATTATTACTCAATTTAAATAATCAATCAATCAGCTTATTTTCAGGAAAAGATATTATGATTTTAAACAAGTTAATAAATCAAGATTTAAGATGTAAAAAAAAAAAAAAATGTATCAATTACGGAATGTTTCAGGAATTAACATTAACAAATCACAATCAAAACCCAATTTAAGTAAACTCTATAAATTGCATTTTCTTTTTCTTAATTTTTCCTTTTTAATGTAAAAGAAATTATTAACTTCATTGTTTCAAACAAACCATCCTCGATTTATCACGCAGTTACACATAATTGAGAAATGCATTATTTAGTTGTTGCACGGTTTCAAAGTTAAAAACTTATATCATAACAAAAGTTTTTAAATAATTATTTTTCTTAGATATATTAATAAAATATATAAAGTATATAATATATTAATAAAACAAATAAAGTACTTAATGAAAAAATTTATGGCTTGCTTCTTATAATTCAATTAATAAAAAAAATAGGTTTTTCTATTCCTAGATAGATATAAATAAAACANATAATTATTTTCCAAATATATTAATAAAACATATAAAGTATGTATATTAATAAAACACATAAAATAGTTCTAATACTTAATGTAAAACGTATGGCTTGTTTCTTATAATTCAATTAATAAAGAAATAGGTTTTTCTATTCCTAGATAGATATATAAATAAAACAATCTCACATATACTAAATCAAAAAAATATTTTTGTCACATTTATATACATACAAATTTATTCTATCAAAATTAATATTATGGTTAATAAAAAAAGATTTATGCATTGTATTATATAATATTATGTCATTTTCAAGAAGACATTTAATAACTTAAATAAGATGATTATTCCAATTTGAAGACAGTAAAATTATAAAATGAAGCAACTACATAAATAAAATAAAATGGTAATATTATTATATTATTATGCTCACCGTCTTTTATAATAAGCTGGCTTGTTACAATACGTTGAAATAACCATTGTAGAATAAATTAATTCACTTTATTTAAAAAATCACTGAAAACACATTATTTATTTCCGTTTCTATCTAGTTTTAAGCATAATATAAAACTCATTAAGAAGTTCTAAAATAAAGACATAAATTATCCTTAATGAAAGAAACTATTTTAGAAGTGAAAATGTATTATTGATTTCGCATTTAAATAAGAAAGAAGATTGAGTTAGGAAGAATAAGATAAAATATATTTTAAGTTTAAGTAAATATATTATAAACCTTTTTAACTTAATATTTAAATACGTTTAACGAATCGTTAAAATTGAATTAATAAGATTTTATTTTTATAATCAAATTAAACGAAGGAATGTTGTTTAGTAAATTAGCAGAAAGGAAGTCAGATACAGGATGTTTTTATTATTTAAAAAAAAAAAAAAAAAAAAAAAAGGATGAAAAATATTTATGAATATTAAGGTGTTTAATTTTTACGTAATAATAAACTTCCGATATGCTCTAATTTGCTCGGATGTACAAGATGAATTAGATGGTGAATCTATCGATAGAAAGGAGATTGAACCGTAAAGTTAAGCGATACGTGACGTAGAAAACTAAAAGTTGAATATATGCCAGCTGCGTACCGTGCGTATCCGACAAGCTTACGAAACCAACTGATTTTTTTGTTCCCCCCGATAGTTTACAAGGCGACTCGGGTCTAGGAGGACATCAATCCCCACCACAAAAGAAAAAAAACTAGTCGTTCATCTTCGGACATTACGAACTCAACCGAACTGGACTTGGAAACAGTAATTTTAAAAATAATCAACCTTCCTCCTCCCATTTTTAATTCTCCCCCTCTACACAATGCATAGCATTATCAGCTTGGGGTATTCCAATTGAAGAGGAGTATCATTTGGTCATGAAATGATAAGAGATAAGAACTCGAGTGTGATAAAAGAATGATGTTTGAAACATGTTTATGTGGCCCTGGAAGAAGATAAGAAGCGTAGTGTTTTTTTGTAACAATAACAGTGATATCAATATTTATCAAAGGCACCCACAACAAATAACGATCTGACGTGGAGTGTTTTCCAGATAGATTTAGTCGTGCAGTTAAAAGAAAAGGGAAAACGTAGGAAACAAAAACAAAGGCGTAGGAAAACAAAATAAAAATAAGAAACCACTAACTATAGGAATATTTCAAATTTTAATGTATGAATCAAAAACCCCTATTATAAGTTTTTCTAAAAATATCAAGAAAATCCTTTGTCCAGTTCCAACGGCACGCTATATAATCTCTCTTCCGTTTTTGCTGTGCCTTCTAAAGCCTGCAAAATGGGGTGCGGTGGTTTTTTCGTGGCATGAAGTAAATGTACGTTTTCACTTTCATCAGGTAACAAAAAAAAATCTGGGGTTCCCCGTATTTTCTTTTAATAAAATTCTTAGTAAGGTGAACATCACGGATTCAAACATGATGGATCTTCAAGCAATATCTCGATCTTATTATAGCAATTTTATTAGCATATACAGGGGTGCTAATAAAGCTTGTCGCCAACAGAATTTTTGTGGGAATTCAATTTCGGGGTATTGTTTCGGAGATTGGAAGGCAGTTTTTGGGGGTTTGCCCCAAAAAAGCCTCATGGGCCTTGGGGAGGATGGGCATTCCTGAGCATATACCGTAATAATCATCTATAGATGGTAAAAAGCAAAGAGTATGAAGATAAAAAAAAATTGCATATGTACAAATGCGGCTTAAATTAACAGAATTTGATCCAAAAGTAACTATAAGGAACTAAGGAAACAGTTTTTTTTTTTTTTTTTAAATACAATTTTGTCCGATAAGTTACTACTTCAAATGTTCGATAAATGGACAAGCAAGACGGAACCGTTCACTAACCTAGTACCTGCCTAGTGGCATCTTACTAGTTATGTGTACCTGTATATGTAGTTGTATGTAGTGTACCTGTGTAGTTGTATGTAGTGTATCTGTATGTATGTTACCTAGTGCACTGCCAAGTGGCATCTTACTAGTTATGTCTCATCAATTCTAATTGTAAGGCTAGTATAAACAATATTTTACTCCGTCTAAATTCTTAAATGTAATGTAGTAAAAAAGAATATATGAGTAATGTACGAAAATAAAAACTTTGTAACAGCTATTTAATTGAAAAATATTTATATTAGTTTTTTTATGTGGTAAATTTATATAAAATAACTCATCATTTAATTATTATTTAAATAACTCATAATTTTTGCGGTACTAAAGTTTTGTTATCAATTGTCTCTCCCTCAGAGTCCATTATATAATATTTTTATTACTACTTCAAAAATATCAATAATAAATATGTTAAAATAAGAGACTGGCTAATGACAGTAGATTCGTTTTATATTTAGAGCAATGATAATAAAATTTATGAAGAAGCAGGTATAATTTGATTAAATATAGGACAAGAAAAAAAAATGCTGATAATTTAATTTTATGATAAAAGAAACATGATAGAAGTTAATCATTATTTGTTATGATAAAACATAATTAAAAGAGGCGAGATCAAAAGAATCACTTAAGAGAATTAGCAAAAAGTCCTTCAACTTAAGATTACAGTCTATGAAGTTAAGCCGAATTTTATTGGGACTTAAAACCATACTATTTATTTACTACCCATAATAAAACATTAAATTCCGATATTCAATCGAAAAAAATGCGCAATAAAACTTCCAACAGGATAAGTTTTAAGGTCATTGCAAAAGGTAACGGGAGAGGAAAAGAGACCATAATAATTCCGTTATAGCCCGAACTGCTCAAGAATTGAAAACTACCCTGAACAATTTACTCATTTCATCATGATGATTTCAGCTGTATTCATCTCGAAGAAGTTATAATTAACCTTTCCTTTAGCAAACAAGAACAAAATACTCGTGTATAGGATTTTTATAATTAAAAAAAAGATAAGTAATTTTTAATTATTATTTTTTATGCATAATCTATTATATTTTATTCTAAAGGAAATAATCTTGAGGTATTATGCTAAAAAAAAAAGTTTTCAATTTGAGATATTTCTTGTCCTAAAAAAGAATAATAATAATAAAAGACATGGGGTATGTATAAGAAAGTAGAATGTAATAGAATCAAATTATAATGAATAAAAATATTAATTATCATGAAAAAGCCTTAATTACTTAACTCACGAATAACTAATGTAATTAACATGAAACGCATACATCACTACTAATACCTTAGTGAACTGTAATGAATTAATAATGTTTTGCGTCCGAGCTTACTGAAGGTAACGGAATTATCGCGTTAATTTTGAAGAAAGAATTTATTCTTAATCCCCAATTGCAAAACTTTCCTTACAAAAATACGTTTCAGACATCAGGAAACATTTTTGGACCCTTGTCTGTCTGTCGTTTTGTTCGTAAATATTTTCAAACGAACTTTTATATTGTATCTCATTAATTTCGACATTCTGAGCACACAGCACACACAATTCTCGCGTAATTATTAAAAACTTCTAAAAAAATCTATTTCATTATTATGTACATACTTTATTTTACTAGTGATCACTGTTCTAGTTATAGGACGTGAGTCTATGTGACTTGTCTTTTTTTAAAAAAATAAATATATGTTTCATTACTTATTATGGGAACTATGAATTACTAAATGAATGACATCATGATGAGTCAGACTAATTACGAATTACATTTTTAAATAACGTCAACGTAAATAAGAGGTGTGTAAGATTCAATGAGGTGCAATTTATCGTGTTTATTTGAACTATATAAATATACATACTGAGTCAAACAAAACAGCCTTTCAAATAGAGACGTGCTAGCATTATTAGTAATGTAAAACAAACTGTTTTGTTAGACTGAAAACAAAATACGTATTCATTATGAAGTTTACCGAGAAAAGTAATCTAATAAAAAAATAGCTATCAGGACATTAGGTTTTTCATGAATCCAATTTAACTGGAAATAGATAAAAATTAGGACTCGAAGGTGAGCTAATAAAAAATTTATAAAAATGATAAACTTTAATCAGCAGACGAAAAAGTTCGACTATTATACTTGAGTATGTCTATAACTTCAAATGATTGTTTAATTGCAAGAGCAGAACAGCTAAGGTTGGATATTGGATATACTCCAGAAAGCTCGGAGCAAAGAATTGTCTTAATCACAGAATTACAGACCTTAAGCAGATAAATTAGCTAGCTGATTAAAAATGTATATTAATAAGTACTTTAAAAGATTGTTGTAGTACTATTTTGTGTGTTTAAATAATTTGTAAGTATGTATAAGGCATATGGAACACTTAATCTTTTAAATTTTAAATTATATGCTAACGAGATGATAAAATTAAAAACATACCCTGATTAAATTCAGGCTCAAACAGTTGCTAGTGAACTACGCGGCAACATTATTACCTGGTCTGAAGGGTTAGAAGGGGAATTGGTTGGCTTTAGCACCTGTTCGTATAGCAGATGTTTAGAAGGACCTTCCTACCTTAATATGTCTGCAGCATATTTTTATTTATAGTTAAAGGAAGGCGGGTGTGTGGATGGGTCAAAGCCTCAGGTGGCTGAGAGTAAACTAAAATTTAAGTAAAAACATTTACACTGATTGAAAAACTAGAAACAACTACAGATTTTTTTATATACATCCTAAATATGAAACTACTAAGTTACTTGCCAGCTGATTGCAGTTACTTATGAAATATGTACTTCCTTTACGTCTAAATTTCATGATAAGTATGTAATTTAAAGTGAATTCAGATTTTATGAACACTACACGAAGAAACCATTATTATCATTAGATTCACCCTCAAACTTTCAAAAAACAAAATTCAAAGAATATTTTTTTTAGGTTTTAAGTTAGTTATTTCCAACGAAATATCTTGGAAATTTAAAATTATAATATATATATAAAATTGTAAGCTGCTAATATAGAACGATGTTTTAAATTCACAGATAAAGAAACTTGCCCAATCAAAAATGATCTAATAAATTTAAGACTAAATATTCATCAATGTATTCTGACTACACTAGATACATGTTAATACCAACAACAAGTATAGACTCCTATCTTTTTCAATTCTTGTTATGACAGAATATCGAGTTAATTACTGTTACGACTGAATGATAATAATTTTTCTTTACGATTGTTACGAAATATAAAGATTTGTATCTCTGTTTAGATGCGTAAAAAGTGATTCTTTACGTACTTGTATTCATTGCGCATGCGAGTCTCATAATTCTAAAGATTACACTTTTTTCCGCCCTAGGGCGGTAAAAAGGAAGAATTTTTCACCTTAACATACGATTAGCAAGTTTGTTTACATTAGACAAAACTTATTTGCTGTTTGCTTAACAAAAGTAACTGTTAGTATCGAGTTCTTTTGTGAAATTAGGGAGTGATTTAAGTGATGATGACGAATATGAGGAGAATAATACGCCTCCCGAAATAATTAATTCCGCACAAAATACAACTAATGAATTAATGTCATCTTTATCAAAAGAGAAATACGAACTTACATACAGGAACTTTATTATTGTTTTCTGAATTTATTATTAAAATCTATCAATCGTAGATAAAGTACGGTACGCAACTCATGCGAAAACGGCATTTTGCATTGAATTACTCGCTATATACTATTAGCGTTATAATCGCGAGTTATAATCGCTATAACTCCACACTCGCAAGCAAACTGCTACTTTCAGCACTAGACGCGTAATGTACTATTAAATTAAACATTATTAACAACTCATATCTTTATCAAAGTAAGGCAAGCTTTATATTAAAAATGCATGTGGTACAAATGATTAGGAGTTATTTAATCTGATTTTGTCAAGTAAGACAGTAATGTTAGTACAATAAATCGTGCGACAGTTTTAATTACAGCATGTCAGTTCCATTGCCTGGTACTTGAGTTGGGTGTGAGTGAGTGAGAGGATGTGTCAAGGCACAAGTGCCGAAACTGACCAGTCTATCAACAGTCGTTCTATAGATGGTCTACCCGCACAGCGCTACACAGAAGTGGTGCTGTTATCGAGCTGATTTAACACTTGCTGGTCCAACACATGCCTTGCACAACTCATTCAATGAATATCGATCTACATAGCTAAAACAACAAATGCTTCGGACCTCATGTCAATCAAGGAAAGGAAAAACCAAAACATGATAAGTTTGGTGTAGTACAAACTGAGAGGAAAAAATCCAGATATTTTACAGATGTCACCAAAGAAATACATATCATTGATAGAGTGGTTTTTCACAAAGGCAGTCGAAAATCCTCTAATACTCTAAGGTGTGAATCATCCACGCAATGCCATGCAAATCTCTGAATAATGAGTTAAGTTACAAACAAAACTTAACCACTACTGTATATAAGTCTAAAAAGTAATTCTGAAGTTGTCTATTCTTGGTCTTAAGGGTATATATAAAGACTGTTTTAATTTTAATTTACGATATTTCAGCACTTGAGCCATAATAAAGCTAAAATCAACATTTATTTACAATTAGTAACAACATTAACACTTTTTTTTAATTTTGTAAACAATACAATAATTTATTAACTACAGTAATAGAATGTTCAGCAACTCGTGTACAGAAATCCAAAGCCAACAAAAAGTATGGTATGTTTAGCCACGCCTCATTTGGCAAAACACTTTCCGGTATAATAATTAGCTGACGACAAAACATTTCAACGGAAGTTAGACTGTCAGTAAAACAAACAAAAAAATAATAGCTAATAGTAAGTGTGGATTCCACAAGTAGCTGTGAACACAATCCATTACTGAACCCATAGCCTCGAAAATTTTTTTTTAATAATTCTAGGGAATGACATCGAAGAAAAAACAAAACTAATTTTAATCATTAAAAAAAAAACAACGAGATAATAAACATACAGGCTGTTGCTAAATCGGAAAAAAGATGCAGGAGTGTAGATAGTAATTAACGAAAAAACAAGTCATATCTGAACACGGCAAAATGTTGTAACAGTTAATTCTTTGCGACATCGCGGTTAAGGTAGACAATGCAGAGAGGGGAACGACGGAGGTCGTACGTCACATACGCATACAGTGGAAACAACTGTGTTACTACACGGAGTAACTGCGCCGTTTGGGGGGAAAATACGCAGATAATGGCCTTATACAGGACGAAAACTCCAGGTAAGGCACGCGAACCAAGAACCCAATCCTTTAATTAATGCTGCAGTTGAATACTTTGGAGAGGAAGCGAAAGGCCACCAAGCCGTAACACTTTCTTCACACGGTAAAGAGTATAATACCGAGTCCGTATTTCACTTTCGGCTCCTCTAGACGAGACAAAACAAACAAACACTGTAGAAAACATCCAATAATCCGTAGAAGTAGTGAATATACTGTACGGTTAATTAAGAATTGGGGCACGAACTGTAGACCGATTAGCAAATTAAGGGTTATACGCATATAAATAAATCGATGTTGCGTGTGTTCATTATAGTCTGAAGCCTGCAGTACGACGCCAACGATGAAGGGAAATTTGGCAGACTAGTGTGTAAATCGCACACGCATTCGGTCATCTCTTCGATTAGAATTGGCACTCTGTTCAATGCGTTATCGGACTAGAAAAAACGCAGAGCGCATCCTTACAATTTATTCAGCTCCCTCGCAAACAAAGGAAACTGTATACAGAATACGTACGGTGTACTACTCATGCAAATGAATACGGGATCAAAGAACTTTTAAACATTTGAAAAGCCTAAGAACAGATCTACATATGGATTTTAACCCTCAATAGTAAAACGATTCGGTCTTATCGACTTTTTTTCTTTTTCAAAGAGGATTTTTTTTCTTAGATAAAGAACGTTTTGGTTATAATGAAAATAATAGCAACCTCTCCCCGTTCTTTTATGTCTTAATGAGGAAAAAATGATAAAATACAATACTTTAGCTTCTGAGCATACCAAAGGTAACGGAAGCTATATTATCATTAGGAAGAACGAAAAAATTTTATCTACGAACATTTTTGGTTTTGGTTTGTGTCTGTCTGACGGTCTATCACTCAATTTTTGCGAACCAACATATTATGTTAAAAACTACTGGTCCGATTTTAATGAAATTTGGTAAGTAATGAGTGTAATAATGTAGCCCATTGTTGGTCCCATATAACTTTGTCCCTTCGCTTCGGCACCCGCATTTGTTTCTTTCCCACATGCACACAAACATACATTTATATATTCCTTTATCTTCGAAAGTACACATCTAATTTTTATGAAATTTGGATGGTACGTCAAAAGTATTCAGCATATAGCACCAGAATAATTGCAACCGTCTGCGATCTTAATATCTTTCTCAATTGATACTTTAATTTGTGTAAAAAAACAAAATAATTTTTAAAATTTTTAAAAAACGGTGAAATATTAAATAAATTTATAAATTTGACGATAATATTTAGTGAATGAAAAAAAAATCACTAAAGGATAAGAAATAGGACGCGAGAAAGCTATGTGCCATACTAATTGGCAGGCTGCTTTTAAAGGGTTAAAAAGCGCAAAGCAAGTACTATACTCGTAGAATAACGCAGAAGGTTGAAACTTACATGGGAACAACAAAGAGCTAATTGTGACCTACCGTCTAAAGTCTAAACACAGGACAGACACTGAACCATGTTCTTTGCTGACTGAAACGGGTTTCATCTTGGAATTTTTTAAATCGGAGACAACACTTTTCGTTTACCAGAACGATCCCATATAGCTTCCGTTACCTTCGGTAAGCTTGGAAGCAAAAAACCCTAAATAAATTAATAAAAATAAAAAAATAATTAAGTCAATTGTCTTAAAAACAACCAAGTACTATTATGTAAATATTACGGAAATGGGAAAGGGAAGAGAGCAATAACTCTTCAAAGCAGCCATGAAACGATATGCAGCCGATTCACAGCTAACTTTAACGACCTCGAACTTTAAAAACTGATTAATAATTTAAAATGTCTAAGCTAATGCTTATAATATAAAAAAAACATTATGGTCAGGTTTTTATTATTTATTCAGAGAGATTTTTACAATTTTAGAGCTCTAATACTTAGTTGCTGAACATTAAACATAAAATGCACATTACGATTATAATATACATTTCTTTTTGAAGCTTGTTCGACACCCTGGTCAATTAAATCCAGTAATATTATTTGACATTATTATAATACATAATTTAAATTTAAAAACGCGAACAAATGTATCCATATTAAAATAATTCTCAAAGTAAGTAAAAAATGATATCTCATTAAAGATTAGTTTTTTTTAGTGTTTTCATTCAACCTGATAACTAGTTATTTTGTCGCTGGTTTCAATAAGTGTTTTGAATGAAGTATTTCCCATTTTATTATAATATTATACTAATTTTATATTAATAAAGTATTATTATTAATTATATTAATGAAGTATTATTATTTATTATTATATTAATAATAATAAAATAAAAAAATAATAAATAAAAAAATAAACAAATAATAATAATAAATAATATTATATGAATAAATATTAACTTTATTAATATTATATTAATAAAGAACCGAATGGTATGTTAATTTATAATACGACGATTTATCACACCAATAAAATTGTTATAACAACACAATTAAACAGGGGGGAAAAAATCGTAAATAACTACAATTTTTATTAGCCAAACTAACAAAAAAAAAGCAATTTAAATATAAAATTAAACTGAAAATGCCCGCAACCAATTGCATTAAGGATTAAAAACTAATCCAGGCAGAGAGATTTAAATATGCAGACAGGATGCACGCTAAGAGCGCGTGTAGAGAAATTCACAAAGCCAAATTAAAATTCCAACTCGTCTGGGGAATTATATAACTTCGAGGGTTGGAGTTAGAGTCGCCGCTAGGTCTCGGATTAGGAGGAATAACTGCAAGGCAGAGCTGGGGGGGTACAATTATAAACGGAGTTTCACTCTCCGGCACCGACGTGCCGTACTTGATGTAACGATAAACTTTTCTAATCTTTAATTTCTCTGAGAGAGAGAGAGAGGAAAAATAAACGCAACAAGAAATCTGCAATGATATTAAAAAACGTGTCTCGACTTAAGAAATGACTTCCTTTATGGAGATTCGTTTAAAAGTAGACCAGAAATAAAATGAGTTAAAGAAAAGTGACAGGTAAAATACGAAACATTAAAATAAAGTCTGACAGCATTATTTTATCCCCTTTACATTAATGAATTAGAGCGAGTATCTTGGAAGGAAATGCACTTAGAAATACACTATCCGATTAAACTCATGTATAATATTAATGCTAAAAGAGACAAGGGAAGTTCAAAAATTAAAATAAGTTATTATTATAAAAAAAATCACTGCCTCTAACACAATTCTGAACAGTTAATTTCAACACATAGTTATTATAATTTTAATCTGTTTCCTAATGTGTGTCTGTATTAATGTGGATCTACTTGCGGCATCAAAATGAGGCATTATTGAACTGATTTCGGGCTAAGAAATGTAATTTTACTGCCTAGGCAGTAAAGTCATTAAAAACAGCTAAGTTTTATTGTTATAATGTTGGAAATAATAGTTTATATAATTATCAATATCTTATAACATTATATATTACCGTTCAATAAGCAATTTTTAATAAATAAACTTTTTATTTATAAAATAATTTGTTTATACTTGTTAACCCTGGTAAATGAGTAATCAATGATTAGTAGATTTTTAATTAATAAAAAGAAAAGCGGAGAAACTGGCTGAATGCAGCTTCATGTAAACATGCATATGTCATTCTTGATTAGACAATACTTCTGTTTTTAGGGTTTCGTTGGTAAAACCAAAAAAAAGAAACCCTTATAGTTTCGTTCATGTGTCTGTCTGTCTGTCACTCTGTACGGTTCCAATAACTTTTGAAGCAAAAGAGATAAAAGCGTGAAACTTACCAGTAATAAAGATCGTTTTGACGCGCACACAGGAAAAATATAGAGAACTCAAAATAATCAGCTGTTCAAACTCAAAATGGCGGATAATTCACATTGCGAGAAAAAAATATTTTTTTAAATTTTGAAGGGGATATCAAATGAAAGGTATTAAGAGTAGAT
>KZ651079.1:659078-675557 GCA_001010745.2 Gerris buenoi | reverse complement strand
TTTTTTTGGTACTTGGAAAAACTAATTAGAATTTGAAGTTGTTGAAGAAGAATCATTAGAAAAGATGCCTGGTCCGAAATGCTGTTTGATCTAAGTAAATAAACTTCCCTCCTTCTAGAGTCCGTAACAAAGAGAGAAATCATTTCCAAAAACAACTTATTAATTCTTTTGTGGACTTAACAGATAAGGAATACTTAAAAGATCGTAATTTCAAATAACGAATAAATAATAAAGTGGACATTTTTTTTTACTGTATTGAATTTTTAATTTAGTGAAGTTTCAAAATAATGGGCAAGTTTGAACAAAAAAAAAAAAACTTTCTAATGATTCAAAAGCTTTTTATTTTAATATAAAGAGGAGAAAGAGTTGAGTTATTTCTTTAGACAAGGATGTCACTTTAAACAAGCTGAGTTTAATTCTGAGAGGGAAAATAAAGAACAAGATTTTAACTTTTATCCACCCAGCTACTGTGATTTAGTTTGGCAGAGAAAAGAATAAAAGATAAATAACAAGAAGAAATTAGTCTTTATTTACATTCTTTAATTTTTTTCAGTTATGTAAAAAGAGATGACAAATTACATTAAAAAGTTGCGAAAAATTAGAAATTAATTTTCCCGGTGATGAAAAAATACGTCACACTCTGTAAAACTGTGGACTCTAAACTTTTAAATATAATTTGTACATATTTAAGGGCAATAATTTCAAGAGAAATAAAAAAAAAACACTTTTTTGCTTTCAAATAAAAAAAACAACTTTACATTATAAGTATGTATTATAAAGAAAAAAATTGTATTATGTGTCTACATAAATGTCAAATTTTAGTCGGCTCAGACGTTTAGGCTCCACGCGGCAGAAAAGAAAATAAACTGATATTTTACTCAGAGGCCTTAAAACATCTAAAAATATAATTTTTGAACCCTATACTTGTACGAGAATACTTTCTCTATAAAAGTAATCTAACATACTTGCGACACTAGAATCTAGTTTAGTAGCAATTGGTCTTAAATTATTAAGATATGATTCGTAATATTAGTATCAACTATTCACAAATAAATCAAGTCTCTTTTTTATTCCCTTTCACAAGAAAAATTCTTCGCACTAGATTTAAAAAAGTTATACTCCCCAAAAAAGAAACTTAAATTGACATCCTACATCCTAATTGAATCATACGATACCGGCACAATTAAAGAAGCTAATTCTTGACTAAAATCCCTTAAATGAGCATAATTAGATTTTACTATCATATTAATAGATTTACTATGAATATGATTAACGAAGATGTTTTTCAGTTAAAATATCTAGGCTTGATAGTTAAAAAAAAAAGATTAAAATAATAGAACTAATAAAGTTAATTGGCTAATAACACAAAAAACCTAATCTATAAGTTGTCGCTTAGTTTTGTTTATTAAAGATAGTATAAAAGGATCCCATTTAAAGCAAAGCTTAAGAACATCAAATTAGAAATAATATAAATGGGATAATAACAGCAAATGAACACTAGAACAATTATTATAAATTGGGTGTACAATTCTTTTGACCATTTTTAGAATCCGTTTTTTGTTAGATATAAAGAGCATTATTATTACTGAAAAAATCAGTGATTTCTATGAGAGCAGAGAACAATTTAAAAAATCCATATAAACAAGGATTATAAAAAAAGTAAATTTCATTTTCGGTTTAATAAAAAAAATTGCAGAAAATTTCATTCTAATTACAGTTAAAGCTCTGATAAAGAAAAAAGTATTCAGAATTTGAGTTATTTGAAATATTGAAATAAGCAATTGCAGGGAAAATATCAAATTATAAAAAATTCAAAAACTTACAAAATTTCGTTAGTATTGAATCTTTCAGAATCTAAATTTCCGATCATACCTGTAACAGAAAAAAGTAACATATAAGATAAAATCTCTGTTCATTTTTTAAAATAATTCCAGTAGTTAAAGCTCTATGCATCTGCGTAAACCATATTTTGGCACTCGTGGGACCTGAAAACAATGTTTATATTACGTATCAATCGTAGATAAATAGAATTTTCGTGACATCGTAATATTTTGTCTTTATGTATACTATATTTATAAAAAAGTTAATAATTATTTACAAATTAAGCCTTAATTATTTTACTACAAGATTATTAGATTTTTTAAAAAATTGCTAACATTTTTCCTTAAAACACATTTAAAAAAGTTGCTGTTTTAAACAAATTCTGCCAATTAGTATCGCAAATAGATTCTTCGCGTCTTATGGTGTATAATTCAAAGATGTTTTGTTTTTAAATTAGTGTCAATATAGTTATGATAAATTTATAAATATGTGTAATATATTTATTTTCCCCTCCTTTAAATGTATTATTTACATAAATAAAATGATCATTTAAGTAAATTTTTATGAGAGCAGTTCGTTGAAATTATTATGTTACCATATTAGGGGATGTTTTTTTATTATTATTTTTTTTTTTTTAAGATTCAGGTGTCAAATACAACATCTTGGGCGCATGTGGAACAGAAACCAATGAGTGCAGAAGGTTGAAACATATATGGGACCATCAATGAACATTAAAATCAGACGAGTAGCTTTTAAGATATGCTGGTAAACAAAAATGTTGGATAGAAAGACACGGGACCAAAATATGTTTGCAGATATCAAAAACGGATTTCTGTCTTGGAATTTTATAATTCTGAGACCTAAAAAATCTTCCTTCTGCAGAATAATCACTCGTTACGATTGGTTAACTCGGAAGCAAAAAAACAACTTCAATCTGTCAGAGATTTATCTGTCAACTTTAACGGAAGTTGAATCAATGTCACAATGTCAAAAAAGGGAAATAATGATAAATCTCAGCGATCATAGAATCCGGTAGAGAATACGGAAAGATTTCCAACTCCCCTCTTTATCTACCTGTGTTAGACTACTATCGCTCCACGGGAAGGTGCGGTTAATATTGTAACTAAATCTTTTACACCATTCAAAAGATATCGAGCATTTTAATTCAAAGAAATTAATTGATAAATTATTTGGTCATTTTCCTGGAATCGAACCCGGGAACTTTCGCATTTAAGGCGATCGCGCATCTCATTCGGCCACAGAGGCAGTTATTTTTTTTTTTTATTGTTTATTTACAATATAGTATAAATGTCAAAAGATCATAAGTAGTTTACAATTTTAACCACCATCTTCCCGTGGAGCGCTAGTGCTCTTACACCTCTAGAATACTGGAGTTGGATACCCCTGATAAATCTGCAGTAACCGACCCAATTTTTATTTAGATCGTTTTTTATTTTCCTCATTTACGGAGTATATATATAAAGAGAAAGCATTGTGATAGCGAGAAAATTTGATATTGATGGATTTTCACGTTTTGAGTTTTGAGGTCCCCCTTTTTACAAAAAAATATAGTTAATTTTTTTCAATGACGGGCTGTCTTCTTTGTAGAAGCGAGGGACTTAAATTACTGGGCCGATTTCGACGAAATTTGGTATCCCCCGAGCCCCGAGGTAAACTCGAGATATAAATTTAAGCTCTACATTTAGAGGAACCACCCCTTAAAAAACTCTAAAAACAAATAAAACATTATTTCTCTAAAAAATTGATCCGAAGGTAATAATTAAAAATGTTTAAGTAACTTCGAAGGTGTATTCATTCTTATGTAGATAAAATAATAAACATATATAAATTTAATCTACTTACATTTTTATCTACTTTTACGTTACACGTAAACGTGTTTTCCCTCGCGTGCTCATGGGGTATTTTATTACCTAGTTACTTTGGTCTTTTACTCCTCACTTTATACTATTACTTATAGAGGTCAATTTTTCGTTTTTCACCCCCTGGTCTGAGTTTATAGATCGGGTCGTAGAGGCAAGGTGATGGCCAGGTGTCCTGTGTAGCCCTCGCGTGATGTTCAAACCCGCTTCCATCTTAACCAACCTTCACTAAAACCTCTCACCTCAATTAGGCAAACTGCTTTTCCACCCTCACCAGACCTTTAAAAGCTGACTTCCAGACTGAGTTTGATAAATAACAGTCCTTCCATCTAAACCCTCTTTCACACTAGACCAAATATGAAAATACATTTTTTTTTTCTCTCTCTCACTTTTAATTTTCTTGAGGGGAAGATATTTCCGGTTGTTGAGTATTTTATTACATTAGGGGAAGAACTGTAGCTGTTTCAAAGTCGTAAACATTTTTAGTTGACATTGACATTTATAGATAATGCCGCAAAACCATTAAATCTCTTTCGATAACTATATCGTATCTAACCAAAAATATTGCTTCCGAGCTTACCGAAGGTAACGGAAGCATCGTATTCTCTTATGAGAACGAAAAACTTTTATGCCATCGATTTCAAAAATTCCAGAACAGATATCCGTTTCAGACATCAGGGAACATTTCTGGCCTCGTGTCTGTCTGTCGGTCTGTGTGTTCGTGAATCATGAAACGTACGACGATAACTTGAGTAAATAATGACAGATTTTGATGAAATTTGGTAGACATGTTTATTGTTTATACGTCGAATATATTTACGAATATTTTTTTTTCAAAATAACAACACAGGTGTTTTACCGCTAAAGTACGGAATGCTTCCATATGCAGAAGAGCCTATATTCCTTTGTCTAACTAACTAATATGATAATATTACTTAGTTATATCCGACGTACTTTGGAACAAAGGAATATCAAACTTCTGCGAATATTTCTTTGTAGTTATAAGTAAATAGGCAAAGCATTATTATTTATTACTTTAAATACTAACAGTGCGTGTTGGTAGAATATATGTACATACTTTCAGCATCAAAACATAAGCATCAATATTTCGATATTGTTACCATGATATCAATCTAAGCTTCTCTTATTTGCCGGTGTTTTCATTTTCAAATATTTTTTAATAAAATTATGTCTAATACGTGTTTATGTGTTTCTGCATCTATTTCGAAGAATTTTAGCTATTTTTTAAAGTATAAATATTTTTGAATTATCAAATTGAGGATTATTGTTATCTATCTTGGAGATAATATTACCCATGTTATCAGGCCAATTACATAAAATTGACATTAATTAGTGAAAACAATCCACTCCACACCAACCACTT
This sequence comes from Gerris buenoi, assembly GCA_001010745.2. NCBI lineage: Eukaryota > Metazoa > Arthropoda > Insecta > Hemiptera > Gerridae > Gerris > Gerris buenoi. The sequence continues at coordinate 670,472 of KZ651079.1, read as the reverse complement.
TCAAAACCTGGTCGTAAACGGTATTTACATGCCATGACAAAAAATATCTTGACTGGTTACAGCATTTTAAACTAAAAGTAAAAGTCGGATAGGGTAGGGGAATGCGTAGAATAAATATACAGCTTCGTTAGAATGGTGTGTAAATATTTACACTCCTATGACGGTTTTTGCAGAGGTGACATTGATAACTCGAGTTATTATAGACAGGGAGAAATCAGATTTCAGCTGATTGCATCATTAGATTTAACTACTTGCAACATTTTAAGGTTGTAGCTCAAGTATAGTTCCGAAGATGTAGAAATATGGGCAAAGGGTTTTAATTGACCGCAAAAAATATTGGATTGGAAAAAGATTACTTTCCGGTTACTCAAACCTTTTATTGATCAACTTTATAGAATAAAATAGGATAAACTACTAGCATAATTTCAAGATTGAAGTATATATATAATAAGAACGTGCTCTAATCGATAACTTAAAAAATATTCCAAAGAAGGAAGAAAATAAATTATAATTCTGGAAAAAACGACGCTATAAAAAAAATAAAGAGATTAGAAGTCATTGAATGAAGGGCCCTTTAAAATTATTATTTCAAGAAGTACTTGAAAGAAAAAAAAGTGTAAAAAACTCGAAGGGTCGGTCGGGAAAAAACTCAAACGTGTTTATCGAATTTTAGAAGATAAGTGAAATAAGAGACCAATTGGTTACATCGCTTCTTTAAAATTAAGAGATGTTGAGAGGGTTCATTGAGAGGCCGAGAAAGCAAGTTGGGTTACCGCCCCCTGGGGGCTGTTATCACGTTTCAACTTCATTGCATTTCAGCCCCCAACACCCCACACATAACCACATAATTTCATGTTTAGTTTGCGAGTCCAGAGACGCTAAATTTTAATAAAGTCATAAAGCTCTAAAGTAGTGTAGTTTAAGAATATGCTTTTTTTTAATCTAATTTACAAAAGTTAATTTAATAGATAAAAAATTATTTTCCTTTTTCCGTGTTATTTTTAAACATTTTATAATTATAAAATAATAACTCATTTCTCGTCGCTCAAATTTATTGTCATTTTGTTTATGTGTTAAATCGTAATATAATTATAAATATTATTTGATAAACTTCTGGTTACACTTACAGGCTTATAATATTTGTTTTTATCCAATCAATAATTATATTTTTCCAGCTTCCAAAGTAATATTTTATATCATAACGGGCAATATCGAAAAATGTTTTCTACAAATGTAGTTGTATCCATATCGCCTATCCTATATTTCACCATATTTTGACACAACATTCACAAAAACAAGTGTACAACTAATACCACCTTTTAAGCCAATGCATAGAATCTCCCCTCTTTGTTTTTCTAGATCATAGAATCTCAAACTTGTTGAGCCCAGACAGCCTCGACGTTTTGTTTTGTTTCCCATAGATCCCCAAATATTTAATTTTTCTAAAAATATTAACTAAAAAAAAAAACTTTACGCCCATGTGGAAGAGACACCAATATGCGTAAAAGGTTAAAACTTAAATATGTTAGACAGACCGACGGCGCGACGGGCCGATGGCCATTCACGACACCAAAAATTGTGTTCTGAAAATTTATTTCATTAAAATTTTTAAAATAAAAGGTCGGGGACATAAAAAAAAGTCGTTTTCCAGAACGATCGCACAATGATTCCGTCACCTTGGTTACGCTTGGAAGAAAAAATTAAATAAAGTATACAATAAGTATACAAGTAAGTATAAGCCATCCCTCGACACGAGCACTGTGCTCAAGGAGGAATGTGCTCATATTATTATTTGTTCCAAATATTGTATTTTTATTTTTTTATTTTTACTGTACATTTAATTTCTACATTGTACTTGAGCAATAATAAACTTATTTATTTATTTCAAGCAAAATATTAAAGTACGATATAGGACGCAAGACGCAAGAAAGCTTTGTACCACACTCATTTGCACACAATTTTTATTATATAACGTTATTGAAAAGAAACAAAATGCAAACAAATTTCTTTTCTCACTAACATGAACCCCTTTTAAATATACTAATTTTAATTAAATTTAGTACGTAAACTTTAATAGTTTTCTCGACCTAGTTTTTAATTTTATATATTTTCTTAATTTATCATAATTATTCTTTATACCAACTGGTTACACACTACTAGTGATGGTGTGGTACCGTATAACAAACCTTTTTTTTAAAAAAAAAATAAAATAAAAAATATGAGAAATTTTAAGAGCAATAAAATTTCATTAAAACAACCAAGACTGACAAAGAATCAAAATTAAAAGAAGACATAAACTAAAGTAAAAATATGTGAATAAAACCAGTCGTCCTCAAAATAACGAGCAAGAAAACAATGGGAATAATAAACAAAACAAATCCTAATTGAAGCTGTTTCCATGCATATTCGTATAATTAGGATAGCTCTACAGCAAACTTCACCTTGTTTGGGTGAAAGCTTAGCTAAGTCTATTCTTAATTCAGATATTTTAATTAGCTGGGTAGGATTTTCTACCTTTTCAAAACCTGAGAATCAAGTACAGTTGTAGGATTCATATATATATATATATATATATCCAGATGAACTAACGTTATCTATCAAATTGACTGTTCTGCTAGACATACTGTCATTTGTTAGACAGATTCCCCATACCTTAATANTATATATTATATAAAATGGCTCCAGCTAATTTAAATATTTTCAGTTTAGTCTGAGGTGCTTTAAATGAATTTGGCTACGTTCACAGTGGTCTGTGGTAGATTGAGCACTGTTTCAATCTGGGTGAAAAACCAATAAATTTCTATTTCTCTCCTATTTCAAAGTTAACTGAGGCAGCGTGAAATTAAGGGGATTTTTCAACCCCGCAAGTTCATTAACCCCTGTATTCAAGTTCAAATAGATTCTATATTAGCATATTAAAACAATGATATACAAAATGGAATAGTCCTATAAACAATTTAGTGTATAATGAAGAAGACCAATAAATAAATTTTAAAAAATTTTTTAAAAAATCCGAAAGGTTAGCTTTTACTCTATATCAGAGGGTACTCGGCTTGCTTTAATAAAGGTAGTATAGATCATAGGTACTAGTAAATAACATAACAGGTAATAAGAATAATAATAGGTAATGCGTGCAATTCAGTATAGTGTTTCGATTAATTGATTAATTATTTAGAGAATTTAATACACACACACATTTGTGTGTATTATTAAATTATAAGATATGTAAACATATAGACACATAAAATAAAGAAAGAGAAGTTAAAGAGGTATTTATATACAAGACTGAAGAAAGCATAGACGGCAATACATGATAAAAACCATGATAAAAAAGTAAAAGAAAACTTTGTTCATTTTCTTTCAAGTGAGTTACAAGTAGGAATAAAGAAATAAGATAATCCTGTTGAGATGACGTCTTTAAACTAGACTTGTTTATAAACAGGAGGGACCAGTGGGAGGAACGATTAGAAACATCAGCACATTCTCAGGGTCTTAGACACACTTGTGTGTAGTACATAGTTAATAGTACATTACGATACTATCACTGAGACTGAGTAACTTTTGAAAAACATTAACTAACTACGTACTCTCTCACGATAGAGACCTTCAATGTTGATAATGAAAAAAACTAAAAATTGGTCTACTAAAGAGTCTAGATAACTAACAAGTCTACTAAACTACCTCACTGAGCTCTATGAATAGAAACCTTGTTCACATGCATTGTTACTGTTAAACTTCAACTGTTTCTATAATAAGAGCTAGGTTAGTTGCTTCCACCGAGATTTCGTAAAATTTACTACTAATTAATAAAACACTAAAAGAAATAAGAGACTGTCAAATAAGACTATTAACCAAAACATATATGAATATTATTTTTAACATACTAACTTTAAAGCCTCGTCCAGACTGCATTACCAAACAAAGGAAACGAGCCGAGCATTGTTCTCTGCGCATGCCCAGTCTAATGTACGCTTGCGCATCTCAGACTAGGCATGCGCAGAGACCAATGCTCGGCTCGTTTCCTCTGTTCAGTTCGGCAGTCTGGACGAGGCTTAATTAATATAATAATTAAGACAGAGAATTAAGACTTAATAATATAAGACAGAGAAACACTTTTTTACATACTAAATACAACAGGTTGCTAAACACACTCCGTAGGTACTGATCTATCATGAGATATTACTTTATATAATAACTAGCCGCTATGCCCGTGGTAACGGGCAGAATAATAAATATGGTTGAGAAAAAGAGCTGAGAGATAATTAGTTATAATTAAAATAGATATTTAAAGAGATATTTGCTGTTTAAATAGTAAGTTTTATGCCGTTATAATTAAAATTAAAATATTTAAATAGATATTTACTGTTTCAATAGTAAGTTTTATGCTCTGATATTCGTTACATTGGAATGGCGCAATGGTAGCGTCGTCGGCCCACATTCTGGAGGTCACTGATTCTGTCCCAGCTTATGGCACATCAATTTTTAACGTTATAAATCATTTAGAGGTGAGTCGTCGCCCGTTGTCGGGACCCTACTCCATTATATAAAAGATATAGTCTACTTAAGTAATATTTTTGTTTTAAGTATTTGTTCATCGAATAGAATATTTAGTAGTACACGTATGATTGAAATAATTTTCTCAAATCCTATTGGACAATGAGTTGTTTATTTCAATTACTTCAAATTCTCTTCAACTTATTAAAGTTAAGGATTAAAAAGAAGTAATTATACACTTAAAAAACATGTGACTTACAAATGATACTATCTCAAGGCTTTTGGAGTAAAAAAATGAATAATAAGGGACATTCTGCGGGTATAATTTTGACGTACCATTAAAATCGGAAAAGTAGTATAAAATATGGTGGTTCGTAAATATGTTGACGGACAGATTAAAATAAAGAAAATAAAAAAATGTTCGATCATCAAAATGATCGCACTGTTATCTAATATGTCGGCAGAAAAATTTGAATTCATATAAATAAAACAAAATAAAAAATGGTTAAAATAAAAGATAAAAACACGCTTGTTAAAAACTTAATTCCGCGTATTTTTGAACTAAGTTTTGTACTAAGGATTTGTTGGAAGGTTGAAGATACATTTGTCAAGGTTATAACATAATATAAGGTGCATTTCATTTAGTGTACAGGTTTTTTGATTAACTCTACCCTGCTTGTTAACTTGTTTTTAAACCACTAAAAATGATGCCTGTTATTTTGATTTTTTTTTTGTACTGCATGTTCGTTTTATTGAATACTTAATTTAATAATGTTATATTTGTCGGTATAGGTGGAATTATTTAAAAAATTGCTTTTTTCAAAAACCAATAATGAACAAATATATTTCTCACCAGTACTCTTTCTCTCACTCAATATATAAATATGTATATAGGTATATGTAAAATTGATAATTTACTTTCCATTGTTTTAGGTCCAAGAAAGTACGTCTTAAAGATACTTAAATCTGCTTGAAAAACATTGAGTTAAGCGGCGCGTTGAAGATAAATGAAACAAAAGAATAACAGAAGTAAAGGCAAAAGAATGCATTTAATAGTTGTTTTAAGTGAGTGGACGTCCTTGGAAGGTTACAGGTTAAAAAGTATAGGAATGTTTCTAATTGCAAGCACATGCATGTCGAGCCGTTGTTATTCTGAAATAACAGGTAGATATAAACATTTTAAGAAATATAACTATTATTTAATTCAAAGATTTATACAAACACTCGTTCAAAGTATACGTTAGAAACTGGTGTCTTTACACGTGCGTCCAATGCTGTAAACATTTTCTCAAGAAGAAAGCAAAAGACAAGTTTTTATTAAGATGGAGATTTGATGTAAAATATTCAGAATCAATAAAAGTCTAAGAGAAAACTTGATTCATTATCAACTGGTTTCAATTAACACTTGAACTCATAATTTTACTTTCTGTAACGGGAGCATGGAGAAAGAAATGTTCCTCTGAATTCAAAAATTCCATTCAAAACAGTTGCGCAGACATCATTGAACATCAAGAACCTTTTTGATCTTGTTTCGTTCGTCCAACGTTAATGCGATCCACCATATCTTAGAAAGCTTTTGTCTGATTTTATCGAAACTTTATTGTGAATGTTGGCGTAATGTTGTCCATATTAATTTCCTTCAGAGGAAGGACTGGTTTCCCTTACGCATGGGCACAAACATATGGTTATTCGTCCAATCCACATTGATTGGCAGGCTATTTTTTTATTAGAAATGCCAGAACATAGTCCGTTGAAGATTTATTACAATACATGATTACGATTGAATAAACATTTATAGTCTTTGTGAAATTAAGGAAGGTTAAACGAATTGTTTATCCAAAACTCTCTAGCGGTGGAAAATAAAAATGTCCGTTAAAAAAAAAAAAAAAAATACCCACAAAACTCTGAGCAGCAAAATGTAAAATCAAAGCAAAATGTCTGCGTTCAGACGCAGACGATAGAACTTAATAGAAATTTTAAATTAATTTTTCTAATTCACATTCAATCCCCTAAAGATAAAAATTATTCACATAATTGCAAACTGGTCCACAGAAAGATTAATTCACCCCATCTTAAAAGCAATGCAATCTTGTTGAAGGTTGTCCCTCTTGTTGAAGGGTGTAATACATTTTTAATTTATTACACCCATAAGGATGATTTATTCATTTTAAAAAGCAACAAATAACAAATGTATTTTAAATCTCTAGTAAAAATCTAAAGCATCTTATTTTTTTCTATTTGAAAATTTTCAGCCACATTGGTAATTATAAAAAAATGTATATACAAAATTCAGGAAATAAACTTTTACTATTTTTAATAATTTAAAAGCATTATTTTTTGCTGAATGTAAAGCACTAAAATATAAACACTGGCAGACAGACAGAGAAAAATAGACTTTTAGTCTATTTCTATAGTCTATTTCTCTGTCTGTCAAGAAAAAAAGATTATTATTAGACTATTATTATTATTAGATTAGATTATTATTAGATTAGATATTATTATTAATTATTATTAGACTTATTAGACTAAAAGTCTAATAAGACTTTTAGTCTATTTCTATAGTCTATTTCTCTGTCTGTCTCCCAGTGTTAATAATGATTCAAATTTGATTTAAAATATAAAACAAATATAACATGAAAATAGGTCTTTTAGTTGAAATTCCATTTTTTTTGTCCCCATTTGTAGTAGCTAAAAAAAATCCGTGATGAATATTTTTGCAAAAAGGCTTAAATCCTTTGACTTCAGCTAAAAAATGAAAAAAATAAACAAATACTTTTCCTTTTTCCTTATTATTTATGAAACAGAAATTTTGAATACCAGAAAGTACATTTTGAGTAATTTATTAGGGAAAAATGAAAATTCCATTTCTCTTGTAATAATTCTTCCGTTCTCTTTTTACTTATTCCATTAAGAAAATGATCCATTTAAAATTACTGTCAAAATTGAGGAAAAGTTTTCTTTATTTTATTATTTAAGTTTTTATTTAACCTTAAAATTCGAGGTTATTCTAATAAAACAATTAAGTAGTTGCTTTAGAAGTAGCAATAAATACGAATTAAATAATGTAAAATATCAGTGACTACTCCTAAACAATAATTTGAATTGCAGTGGGTAAAAATGTATAATGGTGGTAACTAAATAGCCATGTAGATAATGAGTGATTCCCCGGAACTCTATAGCCTCAAGACCAATCAAAAGCAATGATCCATTTTCATTTCTGAATTATAAAAATCATTGATCGCATTAATAAATATGTAAATGGCTGAACCGTCCTTCGAAATAACTTTATGATAATGTCAACCAAGACGAAATAAATCGGTTCGATAAACTTTTACTCAGATCTATAAAACGTACAACAGGTGGTTGTTTTGGTGGTTACATTTCGGTTTCAATATTTGCTGCTTACATTAAGTATTATCAATATGTATCTCGGAAACTAAATTTCCTCTAGGAAAACGACTAATATAATTTTTTTTTTTAATGACAATCGTCAGAAACTGATATACATATATCAGTGTTTTTGGGAGGCTGCCTGCGCCTATAATATTTATAAAACTTCGTAAAAAAATAGTTACAATCACTTTTAAAATAATCAAATAAAAAAGTTATTTGATTAATAAACCAATAAAACAATTAATTAATATAATTTTTCATTAATAAAACCAGCACCGACCTAAATTGATAAGTTCTACTAAAGAAAATGCAGACCATTTTATGTAATGCTCAATGTTATTTTTATAGGCAACCTCGATAAAAATAACTATTGAATTGGATTTTGAAGAATATAAAGTGGATGAAGAGATTAGGAAATAATCAAATATAGAATAGGGCATCCTTTATCTAACTGAATGGATTTAATAGAAAATAGTTTACAGAAAAAACTACTTTAAGTTACTTTTAAAAGCTTATTAAGTGTTATTTAAGTATAAATTAAAACGATAAATGTATAACATAATTAATGTTTAATTTAATACCTTTAAAATTATTATTTAATACATTTTTTACTAAGGTTTTTTTTAAAGTAATTTCACTACGACCAATAAAAATTCTGAAAAGTTAGCTACTTTATCAAGCTATAAAATGAAAAACAACATCTAAATGTGTCAATTAGGAGTTGGTCAAAATCTGGTATTTATAAAAAAATCCATTATTAGAATGCAATTACATAGGGTTGGGGGGAGTATAAGCAAAGCAATAAAGTCAGGGAGTTTTTACTTCCCAGCCCTATTTCTATTTAATCCCATTTATTCCTATTTTAATTTAATCCCATTTATTCTAATGTTTCAGAAAAAAATAATTTTCATCATTTTATCTCTTAAAATTGATTTAACATTCATTTTAAAATCTAATATAAAAACTTCTGGTCATAGATAGAGGCAGATTGTATGGAAAACTCGTCTGATTTTCAAAAATTGTAAAAAAAATAGTATATCACCGAAACGAAGCTGCGAAAGACTATATATTATAGGGACATTATCTTTGCCTCATTTGAGGACCCCTAGCCCCTAGCCACCATTTAATATTTTTAGATTAAAACTGAAGCACCACGAATATCTTAGGATCTGAAATCCTTAAAGCTGGCTAAGAAATGAAAAAAGCTAATAAAGAATACTAAGCTAATAAAAAAATATCGATAGTCTTTAGCAGTGTAAATATGTACTTTGTTAAGGATTATAATTAGATATTTGTTTGTTTTTATAAAATAATCATTAATTAAAAAGAAAGATCTCATGATGACATTATACTTAAAAATTCAAAACTTACATTATATTTTCTGTATCTTGTCTTGAAAATGTAAACCATCTAGTAATAACAAGTACCTGAAACAAAAAACATATAAAAATCAATAATAAGTTAATAAAAATATTCAATCAAATTATATAAAAAAAAAAATAGAATTCTTATTGTAGCGTGATATCTTTAATATTATACAAAAGTATAAAAGGACAAATCTCTGTACAAAAGGATCTTGCCAAAACCGAATCCAAACCATCGATAAGCCGAATAACAAAAATATATCGATGAGAAGAAAAATGAGCACAAAATCGAAGGGGGGAGTTAAGGTTTTGATCTTACTTTAGAGCGACATGGGTGCTCGGTGTCCCTGGTTTTATGTATGACGCTTGGTTTATGATACTGAGACTCTGAAACACTGAACAAGAATGACCTAATATTTCCATGCCCTTTTACATAAAGTAATTTAATTTTTAATCAGGATTTTTTTTACATAATTGTCAGTCTTGTCATAATAATCGATACCTCGAAAACATCACTCTTATGTCATTGAGTCCGTTTTATTATCATTCTATTGTTAACTTTATTAAAGAATCTTATTCGTTCTTATATCTTTAATAAATGTGTTTTATTCCGAACGCGGAACATAACATGGCGCAGTCGGTTTTCACACCTACGTAAGTTCATTTCCATTACTCTAACTTTTTTGTTGTACGGTTTTGTTTTTATCGTTTAATTTTAAACATTTATTAGGTACGTCAAATTTGTTTATTTGAAATAACANTTAAATTTACTAGCTTATCGTAACCTAACATTTTTTTTTCATGTATTAAAGAGATATAATTTTTAATAAAAATATATAACAAATTTTTATTACAATTAAATTTATTAATAGATTAATAAAACTGTCTACGAATCGGCCTTCGGCCTCGACAACAAACAATAATTTAAAAAATAATATATGTAATAGACATGGAAATAAAATATGGATTTAAATTTAAGTATACGAAGATTATATTTTTACTAATGACTTTGTAAAAATAATCTTGAAAAATTAACAGACAAATTTAGGTTAAATTAAAGATAACGAGTTAAGATAAAAACAAGTCAATTATTCAAGCGTAATTATGTTTAGTAATCTAGAATTTTTTTTCTTTCAATTAAGTAAGTAATTATTTAAGTTATTTTATTCTTTTCTTGCTCTTCTATGTAGTTTGCAAGAGTAAAAGTGAGAAGGAAGAACAGGTTATGATGAAGTCTTAAAGCCATTAGGATGGGGGAGGGAAGACCACGTCGCCAGGTCCCGGGGCTAGCCTCCCAAGCTGCCCAGGAAGTAACATTAATACTGCAAATTCGTTTACCCCTGAAAGGAGACTCCAGGGGAATTAAAGGCACTGAGATTGGAGTGGTGACGTCATTCAGACCTGGGCGAGGTAGAAATGTGGGGGAAGGCAATTCGAGGACGTTATCAAATAGAATTAGTACTAACTGGAAATAGACTCTAAGAGTGTCTAAACAGGTTTTTATTTATGTAACTTGATGCCTTCGTAAGAATTCGTTACGTTAAAAGGTAGATGGATCTTAAGCAAATATCCGATTTTCATTATAGAATTGGTCAATTTGAAGGCACGCTGGTTAAGTTTTAAAATTTTATATTTTTTTTAGTATAAGGTTAAAGCTCTGAATTGAACAAAGTCGGTTTGAGAAGTTGCAGAAATAAGTAATATAAAACTTAACGAATAAAAATGTAATAAGGTATACCCTGGACCTGGTAATTCTTAATATAACCGTATTAACTTTAATTCAAAGACATCTTTAGTTTTAGTATAACATTTTTAATCACAATAAAATAATTTTAATTACAAATTAGCTATATATGTAATTATAAAATACCAAAAAAAGTATATATTAGTAATCTCAGTAACTTTTGTTTTAAATTAAAAAATCCAAAATTAGGATTTGATTCTAATTAATTTAACATTAGTTATTTAAATTGATACATAAAAAAGTCACCATTAAGTCGAAAACAATTATAAAATCTGTCTCCTTAAGAGAGAGTCAGAGATTTTCAAAAAAGTATGTATTGCAATGTATAGAAATATCTAATTTTTTAACACAATAACTTTTTTTTTTTTTTTTTTTTTTTTTTTTTTTTTTAAATAATAG
>KZ651079.1:639233-658095 GCA_001010745.2 Gerris buenoi | reverse complement strand
ATATATATTAAAACCTGATATTTGAATTCATATATATTATATGAATGACACAAATAAATTTATATTTGATGAATGAACCCACAATATCTATTTAAAAAATTCTATGACCAACAATGTCAAGGAAATTCTTACCTGTAAAAAATAAATTAGAAAAAAAATACAAGAGCAGACAGGTAAAAGAAATAATATGATCCAGTAGGTAACAGAAAACCGCGTTTTAAACATGTAAACAGTGATAATTATTAAAATCTGGGGTTTTAGTGTAAAAAACTTTAAAAAGATAAAAAAAAGAATACACTTCTAAAGAATAGAAAAACAAAGACATTTTGTGGAACATTATCATCCCACTTTGACAACATTTTAGGACAGATAGGATTTTAAACACCCTTTTAATTTTCTTAAAATATTACTCACCTAGACCAGATATACTCTGCCCCACCCATAAAAATAGTGGTAGTAGGTAGTAGATAACGCAATACGTCTTCCACCTTATCTTACAAAAAAATGAAGGTTACATAAAAGAAAAAAAAAAAGATGGCCTAATAGATAAAACTACATTTCCGGAAGGGCTTCGTTTTTTTTTTTAGCTGGTTTTTTAAAAAAACGCTCTTCATTATGAAGCACGACAAAGAGGTCTCATTCTTAAAATGGTTTTGGGATGATAAGGAAAAACCATTTACGCACCTATTAATCTTAGTTACCTGGCAGTTACATTAGGTAAATGAAAGGTTTAGAGTTAGTTCAGATACCAACCGAATGAAGGAACCCTAAACATTTGAAAGATATACTAAGGATTTGAACATAAAAAAATCATCGTTTTAGAGTTATAACTTCCTTACAATACATCAACTACGTACTTTACGAATTCGAAAATGTACCTACTTAAATATAAATTATATTAAGCTTTAAATTTACTAGCTTATCGTAACCTAACATTTTTTTTTTTTTTTTTTTTTTGGTTATGACTAACACAACTACAAGAATAAATTAACAACCATGACAATTCGGCAGGTTAGTAACACCTTCAACCAGTTCTAAGACTTGCTTGCAGGTAATATGAGTTTAAGTGAATCGTGAAATTCAATCATATCAATTACATTTTTAAGAATAAGACTAAAATAATTGAATAAAATTTAATACAACCGTGGTGGACTTAAGACCGAAGACAATAAAAAAATTAAACAAAAAAGAAAAAAAGAAAATAAAATTTCATTATCACAGACCGAGTTGTAAATTAGTCCGCACTGTAAACCCCTTTGGATCAACTACGTCGCTCATTATCGCAATTAATAAGAGCACAAATAATATGGGACAAATTTAAATATAAAAAAAGGTAATCTTCTTGTTAAAATTGTCGCAATAAATATTCAGATCCTTACGTCATTAGAGTAGCAATCTTTGTTATATAATTAACTATTTTAAGGTTGCATAATTTAATTCCACAGAATTAAATACTGTAATCAAGATTAAAAGAGGAGGTTTAAAAAACAAATCCGTCCGTCATAGCTAATGCAGAATTTGAACAGACGAGACGTAATCTAGCTAAAAACCAGACGCCATGCATTATCGCATCACCGAATATTGAATAAAAAATAATAATTGATCCGTCAATTGAAACAAAAACTTATTAACGAGTTGGCTCAAATGTCAGTAGAGATTGAAAAAATACAACAAATACAAATTAATTGATATTGAAAATATTTTTATTTTCCATGACCTTTCTTACATATATGAACAAGGTTGCAATTTGTTCCTTATCTTTATGATATTTTTTTCTATATCTGTATATTTGAAATAAGTGGCTAAATCGGTATTTATTGCATTAATATGAAGGCCATGTCATTGTGTATAATACTTTATGTACTTAACTATTTCATTAGTTTAATAACTGAAAATGACATTGCCAGGTTAAAGACAAACAGATCAAAAATATTTCATTTCCTTAGACTAACTAATCGTCTACGAGTTTTACGGTGCCCGTAATATTACGGCAGCAATATTTACTTCTACATGAGGGATGTGGGAGGACGAAGTCACCGAAAACAAAACAATCACAATAGATCAGGGCGAGGCTAGATTAATACTAGTTCGTTTTTAAATGATTAATTAATCTTGTAGGGTGAATGTTTATATTGTCAAACTTTTCTAATCGGTTTAGGCCAACTTCTGACCAAACGCAAAAAAACGCGAGTCTAGTTTAAGTACCCAATATTATTGATTAGTGAATGAGTGGGTATTTTTTTTATATATATATATAAATATTACGAATGAGTGATTGGATATGAGAGTATGAATTATATATTCACCTAACATTTATGTTAATTAAATGTGCGTATTGTTTACTAATCTTGTTTGTTTGTTGTACCCAACTACAGCTTTATTCCAAGATTGATGAAATTCTGCATATTTGACCTTCAAAACAAGAGTAAGATAAGAATATAATATNAAAAAAAAAAAAAAAAAAAAAAAAAAAAAAAAAAAAAAAAAAAAAAAAAAAAAAACTGGTGCGAGGTTAGTCAGGAAATAGCTATAAATTTCCCACTTTTCTTCTTCTGTTGTAGAAGGAAGCGAGGAAAGGGTTCGAGGAAGAATGGGGGAGCTGTAAATGGCGTGGAGGAGGTTCATAGTGGATAGGGTGAGGTCTAACTCGATTAGTGGAATTGGGGTCTTGTAGTACAGTACTAGGGAAGTAAGGCTGTAGAGGAGGTGTGTAGGAGACCCCAATATTGGATTAACTACGAACACCATGGAAAAGGCAAGGCCGGTATAAATGTGGAGGTGAGACACATCCAATCCAAAAGGATAGAGCCCGAGTCTGGGCTAAAACCCGCACAACAAACAACACTGAAACTGCCTTTCTACACTTAATAATGTTTTGGTTGAGTTACAAAACACGGAAACTCCAGACAGACTGGGGAAAATGCATGTCTGACACGGAATATCCGGTCTGCTGTTAATAAGGCTGTAAATAAAACCATGTATTCCAAGCCCCTATTTTAACAGTCTATTATTAAATGCGATGTTTTAATTCTTTGCCTCATTACAAAATGAATATCGATTAGGACTTTTATACAAACTTCTATAATATGTACTAAATTAATTTAATTATGTTAAAGAAAAGCATTTGATTAAATTAGACTTAGAGAATTTCAGGTACAAATTAACGTATGGTAGTTCCTTTTATTTATTTATTTTTTTGGATATACACTAAGTCGAAATCTTTGAATTTTTAATATACAGATACAGTGCGTCGATAGAGAACTTAAGAGGAAATATTTGTGGGTACCACTGGGTACTCGAGAAAAAGTAATTCCTTAAAAAAAACTCGTGCTTGTTATTAAAACACTAAAATATGTATAACTTTATTGGTTTCTTTTTCAGGATGTTAAATTTTTATAAATCTTTAAAAGATGACCAATTATACTCGTAAACTATCTTTAGTTTTGAAGGTTTTTAAAATTATTATTTATTAATTTGGTTTAGAATTGCAAGAAACTCGTCAATAGTAAATGTTAGTTTATTTTCTGAAGATAAAATTAACTACATACTTACAAATCATATTAATAAGCTAAAATAACTATATAAAATCTCAACAAGTAATTCATATTTCTATAAGTTTTACAACAAATTAAAAAACATCTATCACAAAAAACTTAATAATATTATTGACTGAGGGAGAAAAAAATCATTCATAAAAAAAGAAGATCATTCATATGTATTGCCACACACTTCTGCTCAAATTTCGAGTCAAAATGTATGAATTTTCAACAAGCATTTTGGACATACTGAGGGTAAGGCGCAGTGCATACTGAAGAAACTAGTTTCATGAAACATGTTTGGCGCAACCAAAAAGTCAGGTCAAAACCAATTTCTATTGCATTCTTTAAGACACTCATAGCTTTGATTCTCCTTTCTCTAAAAAATAACATCTAATTTATGTGAAAACAATTATTAAATATTTTGGCACATATCTAAACAATATATCTCAGAGTAATACTTTTACTCCGTTATTCAGTAGTATAAGAACATAAATAGAGATTAAATAAAGAGATTTATAAAGAAATACAATAGTTAAAGAGGAGCTTTAAGTTATATTTCATGTCTGAAAAGGGTTCAAAGACCTTCTTTTAGATTGGTCTCCACAAAGGAAAGCCTCCATTAAAAGCGATAATAGAATAAAACCAAGCAGGGAACTGCAAGTCAACAATAAAGTGTAGCGGTAGAGAAAGCACAAAGAGTGTACCGAGTAGCCTCAGATAAGAAGTTATTCAAATCTAAAAGAGGATACAAATTTAATTCAAAGAGAATAAAAAAAATAAAAAAATAGTCTAGTAACTCATCACATTAAACAGATCAGCAACAAACACTAATATAATGCTAAAAGGTAAGATTAAGATATATTTATGCACATTGGTTGTGTGAGGGTAATTTAAAAAAAAAAAAAAAAATATATATCTATTAATTAATGATAATAATAATATACATTTTAATTAGAATGTTTTTGTATTGGTAGAGAGTCAGTGCCTCAAGTGAAAGTCTAGAAGGGTTAACTATAGCTCTACAATAATTTTGTCAACAGGCAAAATAACAAAAGAAGAAGTTAATAAAAAGGATTTACAAAGAAAGTAGCCGACATGTATTTTCATAAATATCTATGACAAACATATAAAGTGTGACAGACAAAGAAATAGTAAATAATAATGAAGGAGCACAGCTTATAGTGTTGCAAATCAGTCAACAAGCAGTATAATAAATACAGCAGGAATACATAAAACCTCTAACTTTTTCATATAGTTGGGAAAAAGCAAGGAACTCATAAAAGAAAATTATAGTAATTCGCAATTATAATTGCTTGTTCACGTTTCAGGAATTTTAACGCACGCTTTTTTTTTAATTTTTTCAACCTAATATAATAAAAGTGTCGGTTGTTCTATCTTTACTTAACAAAACTATTAAATTCATTACTACTATCAGTACGATTAAATAAAAAATAACTCTTCAAAATTAATAAATACAAATGAGTTAGCTAAATTTTGTGCAGCTTACGACCAAAAAAAAAAAAAAAAATTAATTAGAACTTTCAACGAAAAAATTAGGCACAGTTGATTTACAATGTTAGATAAATAATAATTGATTAAATATTTTCCCAAAACTCTGGATAAAAATTAATGTTCTGAAAACATTAATAAGTTTCAAATTGGAAATATAAACATTTCTGTTATCAGCAGTTTTTTTTCTTTTTATTTTAAACAGGGTCAGGTTTTGAAGGTTGGAACAAAAGATCGCTTATTTCACTTGTGAAAATAGACCCTTTTGTCTCGAACAACAAACCGCAAAACAATGTCAACGCAGAGCCTAAAAATCAATGCATAAACGATGTGTCCCGAGCAAGTCAATAGCACTAAGCATTTTCTCGGTTAAACAAATTTTCTTTTTATGCTCGGGGCTTTATTTATGTCCGAATAAATTCGAAACGTTAACAGATACTACTACGCCAATTACAGCGACTACTAAAGTAAATTTGAAGCAATATTCTTAATGTATTAAATGGCGCCAAGTCGAAAACAAAGCTTCAACGCAAAATATAAATTTTTGCGACCATATTTTCCTTAACTTTAATCCTCTCAAAGTTGACCTTGGAAGTAGCAAGGTAGAAATTTTCCAAATGCTAATTTTGTGGCCCCAAAGTTTACAAGCCCTACTACTATTAATAAAGATGATATTACAGCATATTGAGGATAATATAAGGGATATTGTATGATCTTAACCCTTTTTACTAATAAGAGAGGATTTCCCAGAGGGATTTCTACAAAATTTCCTATACCTCCAAGAGGCTTGATATCCTTGGCAAGTCATCCACTTTACTGGGATCTCGTTAGGGCTCTGATTTTACCGTAAAAAGAACACGCATGTCGACATTATTAACCTCCTTTTGGGACGCGCATTTATCCACAAGGGAAGATAAACCACCGGGAAATGGTAAGGTTCTTAATCAGTTTAATAATTTTTCAAATGTTTATTAATCACACTTAATAACACCCGATTTACCATAAATAATCTATATTTACCTCAATTCACAGAATGATTATATTATAAATACAATTACAACTATGATTTTTTTAAAAGTTAAAGTTAATTTCATTGAACGAAACGTTTCAACCCTTTTACATGTAGGGTCATCTTAAGACGTCTTTATTCTAAAAATTAACCAATAATAATAATTATAATTATTTAATTATCAGTAATTTTATCATATTTATCGTAATATTTTCATATATATAGATTTATATCGTTAATATATATCGTTTTCTGACTTGCTAATAACCGGATAGGCTAAAACATCACCACCTAAGTAACTGGTTGAAATTATTTACCCTTAAGAGGATCCCCTCTATATAACTTCATTAGATGTAAATGTTAATTGTAAAATTATTTATTTATTATTATATAATTTTTATAATAAAAACAAACGATGATGACTACAATTTTTTTCCATAGTTTTGAGGGTAGCACCCCTCAATTTGGAGCTAAATATATTTATCGATTTGGCCTCGGGGTATGATTTTTCTGAACATGTAATATCCAACAACCGACTAAGTGCAGTTTTGTTTAGAAGTTAATGCAATAGAAAGGGTGAGATATTCAGTGCAGAATAATTATTCTTTTTACCCTCTTTCTTTTAAGCCTCTTGCACTCAAGTAAATCATATTTTTAAGTAATGGTCGAGAAAATCAATACCAGCCCTAAGTAGATGTTAACTACACTAAATACAATGTAGTACTGATTTGAAAAATTCAAGCAAGATTTATTCACTTTAGCATAACACTTAAGATAGTTCACAACTATGTAATTTATAAGTGGCTAGAATAATATTTCATAACATCAAATTAGAATTTTTCTCTTTTTTGTTTACAACCAGAGAAATATGTGCACTTGTTGGTGGGTGTAGTTATTAGTTATATAAGTAAATTGTTTGAAACAAACCGTCCGCAAGAGTATACATGATATGATAAGAAGCTTAGAGTCTACAGTACTGCTGATCTTATTTAAAAAATACCCCAGAACTCAAAAAGGCTGCTTACTCCTGTTTACATTTTGTAGAGACAGAGGAACAAACATGCAAAGTATTCGCTTTAAGGATTAAAGGCCTACTTGAAGAGGAGAAGATCCAAGAGAGGAAATGTACCCTTATAGTAACCTAAAAACGGAGTAAAAATGTTAACATTTTGTCGTGTTTCAGGAAGATAGCAGAGGTAAAGTTGCGTTAACAATGGTTGCATTACGTAGTCAAAACTTGCGGTGCTTGCTCTGTTATACCTCGGATGTTTATAAACAAATTCAAAAGTTAATAATCTAAAAAAAAATATTTTTCTTAGTCAAAACAACAATCTTCTTGAATAAATTACAAAAATTACAAGGAAGTTAAAGGTGGCGCTAACTGTAGACTAATGAGCCAAGCGTACAAGTTATGCGGGTACAGTTTGTATTTATCTTTGCCAAAAGCCTTCTTTTATTTTTTAACTTTAGTGTAGGAACCATGGACAGTCTACGTAATTTAACAATCGTAAAGGAGAACAGTGGTTTGCATACTCCCAAACTGTCGGAACCGTTAGCGATAAATAATTTTTGTCACGTTTTTTCTGAGTTTTTGGGGATAGCGCCCCCAAATTTGGAGCTAAAATTTATTTCTCAATTTATGAATGATTTTTGTCTCGTGTTATGATTTTTGTGAAGCTTTATTTCAAATTTCGTCAAATTCAGCCCAGTAGTTTAGCTTCCACGCGTCTGCACCGATGACAGAAAACCATTTTTTAAAAAACTACTTTTTTGGACTCTGAGGACCTCAAATGACTTCAATTTTCGCGCTATCACAATACTTTCTCTTTTTATGATAAAGTAAAAAGTCGCTGGACGACCTGGCCTGTAATAAACTTATAATGTAAACGAGACGTAAAAGAACGAGCAAACAAAAAACAACCGTGAACAGAGCTGACATAGCTGAAGACCGCGTTATCTTGGAGCCGATAGTAATGTGATTCGATTCGAGGCAAATTACAAATTTAATTAATCAATTTTAGAGCTTATAGTTTAAATTTCTAACAATACCCAGATTTAATAATTAATAGTTAATTTTATAGAACTTGAAGAGATGATAAAAAAATTAATTTCACTCTCTTTAATTATTACTAAGTGGTGAATCTGCGTTTCAAAATCATTCTATTAAACGGTTGGTAACGAGGACATGAGTCGATACGTAACATTTAAACTCATATGAATCAGGCATGTTTAAAAGAAAGTGACATAATGAATTGAACCAAGAAGAAGCCGTAGAAAACACTAAAGAGGTAACCATAGCTATTCTCGTAATCTACAACAAATCTTCATAGAAACGTAAAAAGGCAAGCGAATACAAAACTTAAATATTGGAATAAGACATACACGAATCCGAAATTAAATTAAATATTTAAAATAATGTCAATCAATTGTGAATTTAATAATTAAGGCCCTCCGCACACGGAGCAACTCAAAACAAACTGATTGCAAACTCAAATCACCAACCAGTTGACTATGAGTTTCAACCTGTGTAATTGAATGGGACACCGCACACGGAGCAATTCTATACAAACTGGGTTTGCTTTCTGTCAACTCAAAAATGACTGGAGTTCCCAGTTGAGTTTTTTTTTTTTTTGGTTTGCTCCGTGTACGGAGAGCCTAAGAGGATCAAAATTACAATTAAATTTCTAACATATATCTTAAAACTTAAAATCAATTATCTTAAAATCTTGTTTATGTAATTATCTGGAGGTTAGGATTGAAAAAAATATGCGCTTTTATTTATCTTCGCTGAGGGATCGTAAGAGCACCAGAGAGATTGATAATGGTAAATGAACGTTCATTGAGTACTTAATATCACCAAAGATGCTCAGGTGTTTAAATTAAATGTTAAAATAGATTACAACTAAAAACCAAATTAATTTAAGTTCTTCCTACCCAAAAGCAAAATTAGTCATATTGATCCTTCAACTTAGAAGTAACTATAGAAACCACTAAAAAAAATGTTCGATGGTACATTAAGAATACAAAAGCAACAGGTGGTCCATGTTGAAGATTTAACACATGGCCGGTCCAGAGATTGGAAGGAAGAGCCTTGGTCAAACAAAAAAGAACCACTTTGTTTGGAGTACCTTAACACCTGCCACCTCGGTAGCAGGTAGCAAAAACAGGTCTGCAGATGGTAGGAACAACAGCACCTGCTTCTGTGCAGGGATTAGAGCACCGAAAGAAGGTTCTGAACTTCTCAAAAACACTTCGGCAAAACTAAGAAATCAAAATAATGAGGGGAGAGTATTATTGTCGACTTAAACATTAAAAGCCCGCAACCATCAAGATGATGCTAGCTATAGATTTCAGAGAGAATGATAACAAAAAATTAATTAGCCTAGAATTTACTTATTTCTCCTTAAGGCGTGGAAATAGTAATACATGAAATGATAAAGATAAATATGCCGATAAAATCAAAATACACTGCCAATTAGTGTGGCACATAGCTTCCTCGCATCCTATCATGCACTTTATTGTTATATTAACATTAACTTTTTATTACTTTTTTTTGTTATATTGTTTATTTTGCAAGAAAAATTAAAATAGTTTTTAGCGATCTTTAACACTTCATAGGGGTGTCGCTGTAGGTTTTACTAAAAAATTGTATTTGAAAAAAATGATCGTTTCATTGAATAGATAAGGTTTGATTTTTTTCCCGACCGCAAATTCCAATTTTAAATTTGAAGTTCACGTTTACGCAGCGTTGCGCGTGAACGGATAGCGTTGTCCAATGAACTCGTCCTGGGCATTGGTAAAATGAACGTGTCTACCAAATTTCATCAAAATCGGTTGACATTTACTCAAGTTATCGTCGCACGTTTCATGATTCGCGGACACACAGTCCGACAGACAGACAGACACGGAACCAAAAATGTTCCCTGATGTCTGAAACGGATTTCTGTCTTGGAATTTTTAAAATCGGAGGCATAAAACTTTTTTGTTTTCAAAAGTTAACACAATGCTTCCGTTACCTTCGGTAAGCTCGGAAGCAATGAAGAAAACAAAAATATATTACGAAATAGATCCAAAAGCAATTAGCAATTTTCAATATTAAAAAATATATTTAATCTTGTACATGGTACCAGTACTCGTATCCTATTATTTAAAGTAATAGATTCATCTTAGATCAGTTACTACTATTTCCATACCTTAAAGTACCTCGAAGGTATTTTAAGGGTAATAATCATGCAGAGCCTTCTGATGTATTTAAATGTATGTATTATTTATGTTTCTAAAATTCTAAAATGTATTTAAGAAACCGTAGTGAATCCGACTGTTTGTAAATACATATTATGAACATTGTTTAAGGAATTCTAATATTCTAATTGGTGTTTTTATTTGAAGGAGAAGCAGACAGTGGTATCAGGTATCGGTAAAATCTATTCAGATAGTGAGTAAAGTGTTGTGCACAGATGAAGGACAAGGTCGTTTGCCAACAGATCACACTGAGATACACAACACAATGGGGATCAACATTCAACACATGGCCCCCCTAGAGAAAACAAACATGTAACAACATTCTGGAAAATACTGAATAATGTACTGGGAACGTGCCGCCCACAAACAAACAGGATCAAAATAAACTTCACTAAAATCGCTAATGGAAGACGTGATTGATAGAGTTAACAAGTGGAAATACTCTTATTCACCAATTGCTCATTCACAAAATAAATTAATTGGTGTATAGAGTTAATGAAAGATCATCTAGCATTTAGCAACCCCAAAAAACAATTAAGTATTGAAATCCAGTACTGTCACTGCTAGCCACGATGATAAAAGCATAGTAAAAGACAATTTAATCAGTTCATTTTCAAACCACGATAAAGTTGTTTATTAATTACCTCCTTTTGATTCTACTTAAAGATTTAGTGGTCAAAATATGGTACGTTAGCTTGACCGCGAACATTAATATAATAAGTTAATAATTGCCATGTAAATTGACAAGCACATAAAGTAATTTAATAACACAGTACTTTGAAGAAGTGACACAAAGTTTACCTTACCTCTATTTGATTAATCAATTAAATAAGTAATCAAATTCTGGATTATTGCTCATGTACAAGGTTATTTGGTTTACTATTTTGGTTCATCTTTAATCTTATGCATAAACTAAACAATAAAAGCAAGTATAATCGACACTACCATGCATTTTAATTAATAGCTCTAGCTAGAAAAATCATTGATTAGAAAAAATCAACGCGGTTTTTCAATAAGGAGTTTATTTTTTGTCTGATTGAATAAAATACGTCCGTGGACCGTGAAAACACTTATGAAAAGTAATTTGTATATTAAAAATTTTATATGTTATTACGAGTAGTATAAAGTGAAAATGTAATCTAAATTCAGGTATTCTGTTTTTGAAAATAGATTCAAAAGGGAATGAAAAATATGACGTTATTTCTTATCCAAAATACAAGAAAATATATACAGGAAATGGAGTGAAGATATCATGGAAGTTTTCAATTGGGTTTTTAGAGTTCTATTTTTATTTTTCATCTCCTGATGACAGATAAAAATATTTTACAGACAAAAATATTTTTATTTTTCTATTCTTTACTCACATGAATAGAAGATGAAATAATAAATAGTCCCAATAGATAACGTGCAAAAAAGTGTCTCACTAAGATCAAGCTAGAATTTTGTGTATAAGTAAATCTTTTGGTGCCCTTTAAGAATATATGGTCAGCTAAGTTCGTTTGCGGGACATAGCTTAGCAATAAACATTTTTTTTTAAAAAAAAGCAGAGAGCGGCCATGTCCCGCTAATTATGGTGCACAATGAGATTTTCGTGATCCTGAGTGCAAAATTAGTTAATAAACCGGAAATCAAGTTCATGTTAGTTTATTCCTTGAATGGTCAGTTATTCAAATATTACACCAAATCAAAGAGGTCAACTATAATAATAAGTATTTATTATGATTAAGGTGCTATCAATAATAAACATAAGTCAAGAAAGTTGATTTTCCGGGCGGCACCACTACAGGTAATGTCTGATTTTTCTTCCAAGTTTCAATTCTCTATATTAAATACCTAGGGCGCTACGATGATAACACATATATGTACATACAGACGACATGCTGAAACCCACTCAGGAGGTCTTAAACACACCTAATTCCGTTGAAATATCGAAAAAAAAATGTAGTGAAAATAATACATTTTCTACTATTATATAGGTAGTGAGGAAAAGTAAAAATCAATTAAAGTAAAGTAAAATAGAATGAATAATAAAAGATTATCTGATTAAGCTTTATAAATAAATAAAGAGCACATTCAAAATTAAGATAATACTGACAAATGCCTAATTGCGCTAATATAAATGAGGTACGACTGCTATACTCGTATAGGGTTTAATAAAAATGTGAAGTTAATCAGTTTTCTTTTTTTAAACAAAAAAGTAATTTGCAGATACCTACATTGTTTAAAAGAAGACTGCAGACTGCCTGATAGAAGTTGCATAATACGAAACAAAGATTTGAACATAGATTTTATCTCAAAAACTAGAAACGAAGCAATACTGAGGTTGACCTCCAAATCAGAGAAAAGTCGAAACAAAACAAAAAATAACTCTTGGATTGTTGAAAACTAGGTGAACAAAGAGCCAGGGAAATCTTTGAATTAATACTACAATAGTACGATGACAGTTTACGGTTAAGCTCTAATAAAAAATCAAATCGTACTCTGTCACGCTATCAAACTTTCATCTTGACATTTGGGTGACGGTAAACAAAAGAAATACATTTTTGATTTCATTACCAGAGCGAAACCACTAATAGATTAGTTCCCAGACTCTAAACCTAAGACAATTGCTAGGTACTTACTTGAGTCATTCGAATCGAGACTTACATAATACTTATTGCATATAATGTATTGTCTTTCTTTTACGATATATACAAACACATTTAAGCAACTAGGGTATTAATTGCTATAACTTGATATCCTTAAAAAAAAAAGTTATCGGATTTATGATTTATTGAAATCTCGAGTAGAAGTGATATAAATAACTATATAAGAACCTATCATAAACGATAAAAATATAATTAGACACGTCCAAAAACTTAATTAAAAATTATTTAATTGGAAAGGCTTTTTAAATCTTAGAATAGATTTATCGTCAAAACAAGCATGCTTCATCCTTGCTGCTCTTTTATGTTTATACATATTAGGGAGAAAGTATGGAAATCGTGCAAAACAACGACTTACGGAATAAAATATCATTACGGAATCAGCTCACAACATGAAAATTACCTGAATATTCTACAAATCTCCAAAAAGATTTCTATTGCTAAAGAACATAAATAGACCAATTCAACTTGTAAAAAAAAAAGAATCTGGGTTTACTACGTCAGTAAAAGAATCTCTTTTAGATAGTAGATAATAATCAATCTCCATCTCTTCCACAGCTAAAGTAAGTTGAACATACGAACTAGATTAAAAGTTCTAAAAAAAAGAATAAAGAATTACGTAACAACGAAATTCTGATTTTCGAGTACTTATTTTTGCAAAAAAAGAAGGAAACAAAAAAAAAAACTTCACATTAAACCTGAAGGGATGTAGGGATCTAAACCATTAATAATTATTGACTCGAAAAGCGCAAGCAATTTCTCATGGAATTTTCAGGGATCTTGAAGAGCAGTGTGATAAATTGTACAAGAAGCATTCAGTAAGAGGGTGGCAAAAGGTAAAAACTTCAGGTTAGATGAATACAAATTATACAATCGCAGAGGCTAAACGTTATATTTTAAATACCACAACTTACTACATGTTGGACATTTTTTTTTCATTCAAGACGAAAAATTATTTTTTTATTAAAATTTATAAAAAAAAAAAAAAAAATGGACTACTAAAGATAAATTACAATTTTTGAAACGTGAAACTCTTGCTTTTAAAAAGTTTATTATAAAGACATTAATATAAAATAAATAATAATAAAAAAAAAACCTGGGAAAAATGGATAATGCCCCTCCTGTTCCTTGACTGGATAAACAAAAAAATATATATAATTAAAATTTTTAGATATGTTACAGCAAATAACAATGCATTATGAGGAAAATAAGGCGGGCAGAGTTATAGAACTGAAATTATAGTCAGACTTAACTACAACACATAATTGTAAATAATATATTTAATGAATACTATAAAGAGAAACATTAATAAAGGAGTACTCTAATAGTAAAAAAAAATATGAAGGGGTTACGTTTCCAGAATAGCAGTGTATTAAGTTTTAATTATTTACGTCACTCTATTCCGCGAATTAGGTGTGTGACGAAGGTCAAAACCTAAAATTCTTTTAGAGGTCGTTTCTATGAATACGTGATTCAAGGTGTTTGATGATCTCAAAGTATGAAAGTACAAGAGCGTGGGTGGGTAGTTCAGAAACATTAGTGAATGAAAATGAAGGTCGGGATGCCTAAAGGCCTGAGGGGGATTTCTTTAAAGAGTACGAGAAATATGAGTCATAACCCAGGCCGATCATTCGTCGTAAAAGCCCGACCAGTCTGGTAGCGTTAACCATATCTATAGATGAATTGACTCGGATCAGAGTTATATTAATCTAGCTGCACACAGAACCACTCTAAATCGACGTTGACCCCACCCTAAAAAGGGTCTTTCAATCACTAACAGGGGATATAAGGGTAACCATATAATTCCATTAACTAGGAGTTTGCTAGCGAGAGGGAAACTAAAGGGCGTTCCCCAAGGCTTGTAAGATACCTGCAGGCCCATTTCTGTTTCTAATTTTCAGCCGCTATTACTTCGACGCCCTGAAACGGACACTCTATTCTTCTTCACTAGACTTGAAGAGACCTCCCCCCTTCCTCTTGTTTTGGACTTTCAGATCCATGGGAAGTAACCTTGAAGAACATCCGTTCACCATTAATTGATTTTTATGACTTTCCCACCCTCTATGAGTGGAGCAGAAAACAAAAAGAGTACTTAATGTATACTTTCCAAGAAGAGGGTGCCAACCTGACCGTGAAATAATTCTGTTATGGACACACTGACTTGTAACAACAATAATAACCGAAAAAAAGAAATTGACTTAGTTACTCACAAAATATTTTTATTTTTTACGAAAATGACAAGAATTTTGTGTGGAAATAAGTCTACCTTTTTTCCCACAATGTGCAATTACCAAATAATTATTTTTTAGCACAAAAACCTAACAGAAATCAGGGCTGAGTAAAGAAGTTTTCTTTTCATAAAATTATTTAATTATGCACTTAAAAACTATTTCCATTTTTCTAGAATTCCTTTAAAATTATTAAAAAGATTATATCGTGCCTACAGTAACAATATTTTTTTTTCTCTGTAATTTTGTAATCTATATAAAACTTCCAAATATAATTAAACATTTACCAAGATAACATGATAAATTAATTAATGATTTAATTAGTATGCATTTTTCGTAGTATTTTTTTGAATACCTACACACAAACTATTGTATTTGATTACAGTTTGTTTGTCACTTGGCAAACAGGTCTGATAAAGTATATAAAAAGCGAATGCTAAAGGTCAAGCGATACACAAAAATTCATTAAATCAATCTCAAAAGGTACAAAACAGTGAAGGCATTAACAGCGTTCAGAAAGCAAAAATATTTATGTAATAAAATTTATAACGTTGAAACAGGGGAAATCTTAAAATAAAAATAACGAAAACGGGAAAAAACATAAAATTAAGATCAGGCCCAAAAGATAAGTGGATGTTAGGGGTTTAGACTGACATCTGGCCTATAGCCAGGCTAGACAAGAGCAAAGGCCTCTTTGATAGCCTGATTATAAAATTATAAAAAGGAACACTTCTAGGTCTTTAAACAGCTAGACCATATTCTCTCAAACATTTTAACAGCGTGCCTTTCATAAATAACTTAAAAACTATCAAGGATTCCGGATTATCCATAACACGTTTCGAACAAAATTAAAATACGTAGACTGTATAATTTAGTGTTTGTGTAATCTGAATGCCGATTTTGTGCCGACAAAATAAAATTGACGAGAGAAAAAAAAAGCCATCAGAGAACTCAATGGGGGCCCTTGAAAATGAAAATGTTATAGCAGTACAATATAATATTCGAAGCTAATAAGATTTGATTATCCTCTAAGAGGGCCCCCTTCGACTTGGTTTGGGGGCCCCCAATGCGGCGCGCGGGCTCATAGTTACGCCACTGGGTAATACAATTTAATTTACACAGAGGCAGAATAAAGAAATAGAGGCAGAACTTCCAAGACGACAACTTCTTTGTTTTTGACAAATGAATAATACGATTAAAAATGCAATTTAAATAGGACAAAGCAAATATGAGAAAAGAAAATTAAACATAATCAGTTGAATAAACAAAAATAAAGGAAAAACATCACGGGAACATTAAAAAAAATGTCATATGACGTCAAATCCTACATTAAAAAACATAACCTATAAAACACACACAAATTATTTGGGTTGGAAGGCAAATATTATACATAATAGATACTTAAAAAACAAATTAGAGGAACAAACGTACATAAAAACGTCGAAACAAAAACAAAAGAACACGTCGTCAAAGGCTGTTAAGAGAAAACACCATTAATAATGTGAAACTAGATCCAATATAAACAATGTTCAAGGTTGGAGAAAAACCACTCAACGCCGATCGAGATAAAACATGTATAGCCATCTTTCCTATCATTTAATGAATGTCTTTTGACTAAAGTTTTCCGGTTTATCACTAGAAAACGTGAATTATATATTAAGGAAGACGGAAATGTGAAATTTCGATTGAATTTTTCATCCCATTATTGTTATGCTTTAGCACAGTTCTTTAGCGCTTCAGTTTATTATAAGCGAGAAATTATAACAAAAAAATGATCTGAAGGTAAGACCAGATCCTTATAGCCTGAAACAATTACGCTGACGTGTCTGATTCGATTCAACAAGACAAAAAGGTGAAACATGTTTCCTTAGGAGTATGTAATTATCAATTTACCATCATATTTTCTTCGACTAGTAATCGGCTATCAATATACAGATTAAATGAATTAAACAAAAACAAAAAACTTTATACATCATGAGAGATTCCAAAAGACCAATGTTTTTAACCCTTTCTCATTCATTTTAAGTGCCTGGGACTCTGGGCCAATTCGCCTCTTTAAATAATTTGAGTTGGTACAATTCTAAAAAATGAATGCACAGAATACCCTTGTAAAAAGCTCAATCAAAATTATTAGAAATCAGGTTGCCGTCTTAATTGCCTTATTAATTATGGATGAATCGTTTATTTTGGTGCGAACATTTTGTGTTCAATTAGAAATAAAATTAAAAATATAGATTTAAAGTGCACAAAAAAATAATAAAACCTACACTATTGATGAAAACTTATAATCCTGCATAATTAATAATCGGAAAAATCAAGAAAAAATCTGAACTATCATACTTTTCTGTCTAGGGAAATTAAATAAGCTAAATCAAAACGTTGAAGAAATCAATGTGATTAGGGCTTCCTCTCGTATTTTACCATATCTGTTAAAATTAATTAATTGACACATTCAACGATTGATGATCTAAGACCCTAAAATATTATTAACTATCCCAGCCAAAGTCTAATGGTATTAATAATAGATAAATATAATTCTCGTCAGCTAAAAAAAGTGATTTTTTTTAAAGGAATTTCATTAAGGCCATAACTATCTATCTAGATAAAAAAAGAGATAATTTTTTTTTTTTGAGAAGATTAAAAAAAAAAAAAAAAAAAAATCTCATAGTGAAAGGCAACATACCTCATAGCTGAAGGAAAAACAAGATAAAAGATGCAGTCATTATAAAAAACAAATACGATTATCAATGATGATAGAATTCCATAAATATGCAGCAGGCACCATATAAATACTCTCATCATATCTTATTAAAACAATCAGAAAGGAACAGATGATGTAATTGATAATAGTCAGAGATATTTTGAGTAATTAATGTATAGTGGTAGAGTGCTAAATAAGTAGGCGGTGATGTTGCTTCCTTTAAAAGGAATGCCAGATATTTTAACAGTATAATAGTCCATTTAAAAGAATAAAACAAAACTGAAATTAACTACAAGAGAAAAACAAGAATCTATTAATTCGAGAGACTACACTTTAAGAAAACAATCAAGAATAAACAACAAGAAATATACAGTTGTATAAATTGGGGATCAAAATTAGGAATAACAATAATAATAATAATAAGATATAAAATAACAACTAAATATTGCTAGAGAAGCAAATAACAACTTCTTTACAAAATTCATAAAAGATACTTAATAGAGTAATATATAATCTATATAAAAAATATATATATACAGAGTGAAGATATATCTCAAGCTAAAAATTGAAATACAATAAGATTATTAGCTTTTCCAACCACAGATACTCACTAAGACAAATTCAAATTAGTTCATAATATAATAAGTAATAATTCAAAGCTTGTAAAGTAATTGCAATAATGAGTATCATGTAGACAACTTTTCTCTCATATTCCTACCTAATACCAACTTTCAGATAGCGAGAAAAAGACAGAGAGATAATAATATAAATAAACAATCAATAAATAATAATAATAATATAAACAATAAATAAAAATAATTTAAACAGTAAATAATAAATAGTTGGGGGCCGGCGTAGCTGAGTGGTTAGCGCCCTAGCTCTGAAACCAAGGTCTACCCCGACGTGAGTTCGAATGCCGGAGGGGTCAGACATGTTTCACACTGATGATCTCATCGAGTAGATGAGTAAAGTGGTCGGATAACCCCCCG
>KZ651079.1:627628-638910 GCA_001010745.2 Gerris buenoi | reverse complement strand
ACTTAATTTAAAAAAATATAAATTTAAAAAAAATTAATTTAAAAAATGCTTAATTTAAAAATTTATAATATGCCAGTTTAAAAAATCACATTTAGTAGTGAACAAATTAACAAAATGTAAATTACAGCAAACAACTCATTGACTGTAAATTATGATTTTAGATATTCCTAAGAAAAATAATTTTAAATCAGAACATGTTTTTGATAGCTGTGGAAAAGCAAATTATAACTATTAATTTCTTGTCAACCCATGGTATCAAAGCTTTCAGCATAGTTTTGGTTTAGTTTAAAAAAAAAAAAGAGTTTTTACCCATGCAAATTAAGAATTGTCTTCAAAAATTGAACAATATATAATTTATTTAGACAATACAAATTTACACAATCCATAACATTTAGACAATCCTAATTTATGATAAGGATTCAGTTCCTGCACATCACTCCACTATAACCACTGCAATATAACTCATAATATGTGCACAACAAATGGCAAACAAATAAAATTAAAGTGGTCAAAGCAGGTGAATAATTTTATTTTAAACTGATAGTTTTAATACATTGTGAAATAAATACAAAAATATCAAATACTTTATTGCCATAGAGTACCTTCAACCTATTAATAGGTATGGTTGGAATGCTGAGAGAATGTGCAAGGAAAATGGATCTTGAGTCGAAGTTTCAAACTAGCTATTGACTTAACTTCAAGATATATCGATATTCCTTTAGGCAGGGTCCCATCATGTAGTTCCGACTTGCAATATCATACTTTACTTTCAATGGGCCTAGTAACCATTAGTCCTAACTCTTTTTCGTACCTTGATGATATTCTCCCCAAAATAAAATTATTATTAAACATTAGTTGATACATTATTAGAAAATAATAAGCCTTAATATTTTAACCTGTGTTTGCTACCACATTTTAAAACGCATATCTTACTAATTTTAAGCAGTATTGTAATCTCAGAAAAATAATGCGAAAATGAGAAACACACCTTCACAAAAATAAATAAATAATAACTGTACATTGAGATAGGGGTACCAAAGTAAGTAATTTTCATTTGGGAGAATATCATCATAAAAAGGAATGAAAGAGAGTAAGGTTAAATGGTTACTAGACCTAATGAGAATATAGCATAATATTGCATGGTTCAGAACTTCCTAGAGGAACATCTATATATCTCGAAATAAAGTCGATAGTTTGAAGTTTAGACCCAAGATCCTTTTTTCCACATTCTTTCAGTGTTCCAACAGTACCTTTTTCCCATATCTGAGCTACTCGATCT
Organism: Gerris buenoi; assembly: GCA_001010745.2. Lineage (NCBI taxonomy): Eukaryota > Metazoa > Arthropoda > Insecta > Hemiptera > Gerridae > Gerris > Gerris buenoi. Next base: position 637,631 of record KZ651079.1, on the reverse strand, counting down.
AAAGACTCAAAAGGTTATTTTACATACTTAAAACTACCGATTTGGCACTTATGATGACCTATTAATGGGTTGAAAGTCGTTTGCAGCAAACAATTTTTAGCGGAGAAGTTTGAGGATTCCTTTGACAAGTAGGAACGACTCTTTAGATTTATCTCTGAGGAGTACGATGAAGATGAAGGACAGTCCTAAACCTTCAATGTAACTTTTAATTGTAAACTAAAGAATAATAATGCTTCTATAACTTTCTTATCGAAGCAGTACATAGGTATTGGTATTAAACAATAAATCTTGATTTGATAATGGCTCCCCTAATTACATTATACTATAGTTGTCGGGCTTGTTTAAAAAATTGGGAGAAGACAAAGGGATTTTTACTTTTAAAAGTGATGGAGTCCTGTTGTCCAACAATCCTCTAGATAAAATAATATAATCTCTCTTACAATGGTATTATACAATACAAGTGATAATACCATTATAATGAACTACCACGCTATGCCGGTACTTAAATTTGAAACCAAGTCATCAGAGATATATGTTTCCATGAAGTTTAAATGCAGATTGAATAGGGGTAGAATACAGGTTTTGGATTCAAAGTGTCCATGGAAACCTAGGTTCAAAACGGATTAAGTTCAATCCCGATCTCGATACAATCCACTAAATTCTGGGATTGTATCTGGATCTTGTTGGATGGAAACACCTGAACTCGATCCTAACATGCGCACAGCGTCGGTATGAGCGAACCTAGCGTATTTCTGTAGAAACTGTAGTCATATCTGTCAAAATACGTAATAAAAATCATGGTTATAACAGGTGAAGGTTATTTTTTGAAGCTTGTTGTTTTTATTTCGTATTGAATACAGATTTAATACCACTCTTGGAAACTCTTAACTTGTTAAATCCCAAATCAGGATTCAATCCTTTTATTTACACATGGAAACGTGGTAAATATTATAGAAAGAAAAGTAAGAGAAAATTCCAACCCAAAGAGTCTAAGGTGGCAAAATGTTAAAACTTCTAAAAGGGAAATGTTTGCTTGTAAGGGAAAGTAATTAGTCTTAATATTTAATAGTGACTCCAGACTCCAGGACATTTAAAAGCTCCTCATAATAGGAAATTATTTTAGCTAGTGGAGCTATATTATTAAATCTCCTTTATCACATACTAAATACCCCCTTGAAAACACTGATAATTTGTACTTGATAAAATAATAATGATAATAAGCTGTAAGTAGACAAAATTAAAATAATACTCAGTTAAACCATTATTTTCTCAAATAATTAATTTATTTGTTCATTATCTCGAGATTCCCGCCTTGCAAATAGAAATAATAGACTGTCAACCAACATTTGTAATTTAAAAAAAGGTTTAAGGGATAAAAAATGTCTTAAGTCTTGTGTTCAAGTAGGAAAGTAAGAGGTTCCAATTAACACTACGAGATAAAGTTTACGAACGTACCAACTAACTTCCTACTTGTAGCTTGTCAACTTTGTTAACAGTTTCCACTCACAATGACCTTTGACCTTACACATTCCAAACTAACTTAAGAAACCTGATAGGACTCTACGCTAAACGTTTACTGGTTTGATAATAAAAAGCTTAAGCGACGTAATAAGAAAGTTAAAAACAAGTACCTGAAATCGAGGCTGAGATTCCTCTGGTGATTACTGAGACGACCAGAATTGGGTTTAACGTGGACCGGCGGCACGGAGGAGGATAATTTAGCACGTTGTACTTCACTCATTATAACATCAAGTCCACATGATAGTCATCACATATCGAAAATAATTACAATAGAATCGGTTTCAATCCTCGACACAGAATAATTCCAGCTCGAATGCAGTCCCATTTTTCGCGCTAGGATGTGTAAACAGAGCAAATAAAGTTTCGATACTTCGGCTTCGACAAAACAACTAAACCACCACAATTACCATTCCTTAAATAAACAAATTAAACATCTTCACGATCTTATAAATCCGTCCGTACTGCTAATAAAATAAGACTGTAGAACAACATATTTTCTAGTGAAACTGGGCAGGGCCAAGGTCCGCGAATTCACTTTCACAGGGAGTTTATTAGAAGGGATAGCGAATAACGATCGTCGGATACTTCCACTGGTCACCAAAACAAACACGGTCGAATTAGCCAACAGAAAAAAATAACACCGTCTCGTAAACTATATACTATATACGGTCTAAATTATTACGGTAAAACTAAAAGTCCACACAGCCAAAACTACAGCATCTACCAAAACCTGAAACCATAATAAAATTGACAGTAGTGTGTGAGAAGGTGTCCACACCTCAGTTTTACAAACATAACAGACAAAAAATCACTTTACCCGTCACCTCTTTTTATATTTCAACTTAATTAGGAAAAAAAATCAATGTATTTAAAATATACTTTATAAAATTCTCAATTCAAAGTTATAGCTTTTATATAATTTTCTTTTGTTACATATTAAATCTTATATATATATTGTTGAGTTGCACAACATGGATGATTGTCAGATCAAGAATCCGTAAACAAATATGGAGGACGCGTCTCAAAAAGTTCTTTGCTTATAAGTGTTAAAATGTAGTTATTTGCCTGATATTTTATTTGTTTTTTTTGTTACCTTATTTATTAAAAGGGTCAATGTAAGTAATTGTTGTATCTATTCATGCCTTCAATATGAATGCTACGAGCTTATATGTGTCCGCATGTCGGCTCATCATGCAGAAGCCTGTGGACGACAATTCCGCCCTTGTGGATCTGTTTAAAGCATTTCCTAATCTCCGACAAGCTTTATCATGTACGGTTTGCAGTAATTTGTTAATAGAACCTTATACGCCGACAGAAAGTAGCTGTCAGCATCATGTTTGTCGGTCGTGTAAAGGCGAAAAGAAAAAGTTGAAACCCTCTTGCAGTTGGTGCAAGGATTACTCGAAGTATTATGAAAATGTGCACTTAAGGACACTGTTACAGTGCTATAAAAAACTCTGTACATACGTCACAAATTCCGATTTATTTCGAGAAATAATTGCATTGACGACTGCGGGAAGCAATAACTCTACAATAGAGAACAGCAAAATACTTGTGGACATATTCAAAGAAGGAGCCGGATTCAAGGACGATTTCAACAGCAGTAACATCAACATGATGTCCTTTTGTCAGGATATAGTGAAGGATTCGGAGACTCAGACAGACGGTACGGACACTTCAATTATAGACAGTTCGAAACTGGCTTCCGGCTCGACGTACTCGTGCTACTCGGGGAGCGGCAACCGTCTGACCATCAAAAGAGAAAACACAGATCCTATCGACGAGGAAAAGGTGAACACCTAGTCTCTTGTGAATATTAATGTAAACACATCACATGTAGAAAAAAGAAAACTAACAGATTTATTACAAGGTTACCAGGTTATGTGTTTATTCGGTGACGGGGTTGGTGTATGTTAAGTGTGTTGTGCTAAGTTATTGTGTGTGGTTTTTTACTGTTGTGTTTTCTAGATGTCTAGGTTGAACAAAATAAGAAGGAAGTCGGCGTTTGGTCTAATGGTGACGTCATGTCATTGCGGCCTGCAGGTTAATCCTAACAGGATGACATGTAGGGGTTACCGCTGTCCCTGCTACTCTGTGGACAGGCCTTGCTTTGATTGTACCTGCCAGGCTTGCAATAATCCAATAGGAGCTAACCCTAAGGTATTCATTTCATTTACCTATTAATTCAGGCTGTGTTTTGAAATGGTTGTCAATCTTTAGGTGTACCCTGAGGTCTGCACTAACGAACTTACTTCAAGAAGTAAAACTCGCGAAATGCCAAGACTGCCCTGAGTGTAATTTAGTTTATAATGATTGGTTTGTATCACTTTTGAAAAAGAAATAACACTGTATTATAAAATATAAGTTTATTCGTCTTCACCACAATGTTTAAATTTAATATAAATCAGACCGGTTTCAGCCTCTAAAATACAATATTATCACAAGTATAAAAAGTATGACGGCTATCTTCAGTGCCTTATATTTATAGACTGACGAGAAGGTAAGGTAGCAAGTGTTTTAGGACATAAGGTTGGGAGGGGTGTGGGATTCATGGAAAAGCGGGTGTGAGGGGTTGAAAAAAAAAAATTTAGTTTAGTTTCAAAGTAGAGATTTCCTTTTTATATTATGTGAATATAACCACGACACATCTAGTTTCATTTTCAAGGATGTTCAACCTCCCTGAAAATGGTCCCAGTTAAAGAAACAATTTGATGGACTTCAAATCGAGTGAAATTTAGATTATTTCAATGATTCCATTTGTAGATGTCTTGGTACCAGATTTGTTTAGAGTTAAGACTTAAGACAGTAAAGTTTTACTTGGCTAACAGATAGGATAAGTTGATGCCTTGTTGAGTCCTATCGGATGTCCTAGAAGTGTCACCGAAAGGTTAGCATAAGAATAATGTGGCTAGCAGCCACATTAAAATGTTCGGCCGTATTCATGCCTGTCTATAGTTTTCATTAGGTCTTACTTGAATTGTGGTGACAATTAAAATGCCACGACTGAAGAAAGCTTTAGCTTATAGATCATATACATCCAACTGACTAAATTTCTCGTTATACATACTATTGTTTATCACTTCTGTAAATGTGATTCGTTTCTAATTTTTTAAACTGATGTGTAGACCTCTTCCCCCTACAAAATTTAGACCATTTCTCAATGAACCACCGTTTTTTTCTTTGTGTGCTGTTTTATAATGTTATATGGGCTCGTCAAAATGTAAATGTTTTTCATGTAGACTGCTTAGAACTTATTTTAATTGAAGGTGTAGCTTAGAGTTCAAAAGACATTACTAACTATTATTATCATCTTTAGTTTCACCTGAAATAGTAGTCCATAAGCCATGGTATCTTAAGATAAAAATCTTTCCCCAATATTAATTTTAGTAAAAAGCCATTTCCTCATCGCCTAAACCATCTTTGTGATATGAGTTATAATATGATACACACTGGATGGAAGTGGCATGTCACGGCCCAAGCCTTTCCCAGGTTAATCCGTTTAAACTCTACTATTTAAGATGCTTACTTGTGATTTATTTTCATTTATAAACATTATAGCTTATGATTACTAATTTCCCTGTATGAAATATTTATATCATAATCAGGTTCTCATTGCAGTATTTAGAGGGATTTTAGTATTGAAAATTTTCAAAAATATTTATTCATCTTTAAGGTTTTAATCACATAATGTCACATTTTTTACATCTGCGTGACTACATCAAAGATAGGAAAGGAAATACACTTTATCTCTTTTCTTTGATGTTAAAGTAGCTTTTGATTGGAAAAAAAGAAGAATATTGAAGAAAAACTCAGGGAAAGAAACACCACAAGCCATTATCAAATGAATAATGTCCTCTCTGAATTGGAGAAAAATGAATTCATTGCAAAATGGTACCAAAACAACCCTCAGGCTTTCACCACACCTATGGTGACTGATGATAGGTGGACTTCTCAGGCTAATGACCAAAGAGGACCTCTACTTTCAGATGACGGCTGGGATAGTGTCAGGTGCAAGTTCCTGAATATCTGCTGCAAAAGGATGCAACTAGCTTGAAGGATGGTGCAAAGAGGGTGGGACTCTGTCGATCTATCTTAGATGGAGATGATAGCCTTCACCAAAAAGAGCAAATTTGTAGGTTAAAAGGCTTTTTAACTGTTTGATCATGAACTGACATTGGCTAAAGAGGTTAACTTAGTATTTAACCTTTGACTCTAAACTATGGATAAGGTAGTATAAAAGGCCACTATGGCCTTTGGCAACTTATAGGCACATTGGGGAAGTCATGGGACTGTCCCCTAAGGTCCTGAAATGACTTTATACCGCAATTTTTAAACCCAGGATCCACTATGGGTCTTTAATTTGGTGGAGTAGAACTGATGTGGCCAGCAAGTGGCTAAAGGGCTTTACAGTGTTCAGAGGTTGGCCCACCAAACCATAAAAGGTGCGATAAGGTCTAATAAGAATCCACATGTGGTCTAATTGTGAAGCTAGGCATCCCTGCTCCTTACTACTAATGATACATGTCTTGTTTATACAATTTTTAGTATTATTGAATCTTCTCTTCTTCACTGCAGAAGGAGATATATGATTGACAGTTCTGTTTGGCTCTTGAATTACTANTGGATGGGAGATAGAGGGGCCCCCACTAAAAGTGTGTGGGGGCCCCCAAAGCCTTACCGCCACCACTGAATTTAATTGTACTAAAGGAGTCTACTTAAGGTGGAGTGTCCATGTGATGACTGAAACGACATCAGTGGCTAATAAACTCCTATGAGGTTAATGAACGGAACCCGTTCCAATGACACAGCTGTAGCCACGCAATAGAAGTGGCTCTAGTGAGGCAGCTCATAGCCATACGACTCAACTGCCTACTAGAGCAGTTTAGCCTCAACAGTCACTGAGGCGGAAAGAGGTTTTAAATTTAAGTATGTTTAGTGCAGAAGCACCCAAGACTCTTTAATCCAAAACATGACCTCTTCACATTTAATAAGTGGCAAAATGTGACAAGTACATCGAGTGAGGATTAAAACTTATTAACTGATGTAGCAATACAATAAGTAGCTCTTCTTCAATATTTCCTCCATGCTTTTACCCAAGTCATTGAAATTGAGTTGGAAGTTTAACAATACACTCCACCTTTAGAAGAAGCAAGTAAACCATAATAGTATCTAGCGTTTCCTTCTCATGACTAACTTGAATATATTTCTATTAATGTAGTTTAGTTAAGTTATAGCAATTCTTTTTTTAAAAAATTATATTAGTGTATATTCAATTTATTGTGTACTGATAAGTTATTTTTTCTATTTTCAGGATTCCTGGGATGATTACGTCTCTGAAAATACTCAAAAATCAAACTCAAAATTGGATACTGGTGAAAAATCAAAGCCTGTAAATTCTACAAATTCATAAAAATTCTACAATCCTCTTTTTTTTTTTGCTTATAAAATGTTAGAAATTTTCCCAATATTCCGTACTGATTTTTAATTTTGTAAAAGAGTTCTCAAATCTCGAAATTACCGAACAAATAATAATATCGATGAAATAGAAAATAACAATATTTTTTTACGCTGTTGCTTTACATTAAATTACTTGTTAGAAATATTTATTTTTTTATTTAAAGTTAAAGCAATCTTATTATCGATTATTGTTACATTTGATAGAAGTTAGCAAATTTAAGATTCTTTAATTTTTGATTATAAATTTATCCATGCCTATGAATTGAATATTTTCATTTGAGTATATGAATTGTTTTTTTTCAAATTTTCTTGAATTTTGCTGGCTTATTGGTGCTCTTTTGTTACCTTTTGGCTCCTAGTAGGACTTTTATTTATTTATTATAGTAATCAGTTCTATTTATCAATGTTTATAAATTAATTTGAAGTTCAGTAGAGCGTCGATTATCCAAACTAATGTTGTGTAGAGTGGTTATGATAATCGGAATTCACCAAAAGAAATGAAGAACAAAAAGGAAAGATGTAAAACTAATTAAAAACATTTGTGCAAAAAGCTTCTTTGTTTATTTACCCATTGTCCATAGTGAAAAATATATTTATACATCTTATTTCTTAATCTTCAGTTAATCCCTTAATTTTCTAATTATTCTTTTTCTTTTTGGGCTCTAGGGATGATCATTAAAAAAAAAAATAAAATAAAAAAAAAATAAAATAAAATAAACAGGATAATTTGTGCAAATTTTCGCCAATCATCGATTTTGGGCATTATCAGACCTAAAATAATAATGAACATTTTTATCTGAAATCCTATTGGTCTATAATTTATAAATACATACTTAAAAAAACTTTTAATTTTATTGTAAAAACAAATTTTAAAAAACGCTCTTTTTTTTAATTAATAAAGCAGTGGCTTTTGATTTTTTTCTATGAAGCTAGTTTTAATAATTGGACTTTTGGATAAACGACACTCTACTGTATTTGATAAATAGCTTAGAAAATTCAATTTTCCTAAGACTAATTATTCCTTTTACAATGAATAATAGAATATCCCTAAACTTTATCCCGATATTGATGTCTTGTTTCTAAAAGACATCTAACTTTTTGTTTCATTAAAAAAAAACTTTTTTGGGAAGTATTTCTTACTAGTTACATTTATAAATCAATGTAATCATCAAAATCAAAAAAGATCTGCCCCAATCAGATTTTATTAATTATCTTTTATCAAAAATATTTACATATGTTGGTTAGTATGAGTCTGTTCCAAACTCATGTGTATCAACCGATGTAGATCTAAGGTGTAAATCTTAATGCTTAATTAATACGATTTGAATTTTATAAACATCAAATTTTTTTATACATCTGGTAATTAGTTGTTTTGTCTGAGATTTTGTGGTACTATTTCATAATTATTACTAGAGAAAGTGGTAGAATGTAGCACAATCATATTTTCACCATAATTTTTTTAATTTAAACTCACAAAAGCGTTGAGTTTAAATATAAAAAAATTGTGGTGACAATATTTTTGTGTTACTTTCTACTAACCTCTCTAGTCATATTTATAATTTGAACATTGAATATGATAAAACTAGTTAGAATTACCTCGTAAAAACTATTTTTTTTTTTTTTTTAATTTTAATATTCTGTTTTAGGAAATCAAGTTATACTTCCTTTTGTTGTCATAAAATTATTGGTCTTACAAAATACTGTAGAAAACCTCATTAGTATTTGTTTTCCCTTGCACGTGATTTAGAATATAATTGAGCTTTTAACTCAGAAATGTGAGTAGTTTCAAGATACATATTTGATATTTGTATCGGTCATAGTCTTTCCTTTTCAAATTGTCTTTCTGAGATTTTTCGTCGAGATTTTTTATTACTTAACACTTACTACTCTGGTTAGAAGATGGAACTAGCTCATGTGTAAGGATCTGCCAATGTTACCTTAACATTTTCTGGTAAAGGGATTGTTTTTTAGGACGTATATTCTGATATTTCTCTTTTGATAATATGAAATAACTGCTACACTGTGTTAAGTGTATTACTATGTTCATTCAGATCCAGTTGTTAGCCAGACTCTGTTGTTTAGCACCTGTAACTGTATGAAACACCTTCCGTATGAAACACCTTCGAAGCGCAACCTCCAGGAAAACAGAGGTTGTTGGCAAAATGTATTCTCCAGATTGGAGTTTTTTTTATTTTATTCTTCAATTATTTCTATGGATGTGTTTTTTAATTATAGTTCCTTCCTTTTTGCCTTTTTTTCGACAATAATATGATAAGTGCAATAATTATTGTCTTAAATTAAAATAAACTTTTGAGTACCTAATCATAGATAGGATAGATGGAGTGTGAATGGAGGTCATCATTAAAAGTAGAACGAAAAGTCTGTCTACGTGAAATATTTATTTAAAAATCCAAGCAGCTTTCTAAGACTTGCCTCTATAAGACCACCTTCAGTGCCGAAAGAGGTGGAAACTTAACTGAAAGAGCTCATAGGGCAGGGCGGGTCACACTAAAGCCAGTGCGCTTTGCATGTTGCACTGAATATGGCCTTATAGAATCTGCTTTGATTTTTTAATAAATATTTTACATGGAGACTTTTTCTTCTACTTCTAATCATAGAGTCCCATGATGCAATTATTTCCAAGATTCCTTTTTTTTAATTATATTTATAATTTTTTTTTTTGTGAAAAAGTTGGGGGTTTTTGTAATAACATAACACGTTTCTAAATGATGTGGTTTTTGCGTTGTGTAGGAAGTTTTCCCCTCAACTTTTATAGCACGGAATTGTCGTCTTTAATGTGGTAATATTTAAATTTAACTAGCACTCAAGTGTGTTCGAAATGGAAAGTTTAATTAGTTCCGACATTAAGAAAACATTTGCGAGAGAGTTGGAAAAATATAATAAAGTTAAATTTGTATCCACTCGCTCTTTTTTGTTTTAGTACCGAATAAAAACAAACCGTGTATTACGTCATTACAGACAAGTGAATATATATATATATATATATATATAAATATATATATAC
>KZ651079.1:597756-616392 GCA_001010745.2 Gerris buenoi | reverse complement strand
TTTTTTTTTTTTTTTTTTTTTTTTTTTTTTTTTTTTTTTTTTTTTTTTTTTTTTTTTTTTTTTATGAATTACAATAGTCCATTCTTAAACTCAAGAAAATTAAAACACTTGGTCAGCTGAAGTGCCTACTTCTGATGCATTTACCTACATAGAATTGATATATTATAGATAAGACTATTTAGTCGATCGTAACACATATCCTTGCACTTTTCAACACTGACTTATAATACTTATTAATTTTGACAGATCGTTATCACTGATATAGAGATTACTTCAGAAGAAACTAATAGGGTTAAGGGATAAGAGCCTAGGCCTAGACCATAGTATGAAACTGGGTTTTTAACTAATCCCCACATACTACAGTGTCTGTATGCGAATCTCCAGTATTTTATTCTGCTATTTTATTGAAAGTTTTAAAATTGAATTGGGAAGAAATGAGAGGAAAAAAAGAGGGATGAGAAGAGCGTTACCTAATTTATATTTAAAAACTGTTTTAGAACCTAATGTATGCGCGTTACGAGTTTGAGTTTTGACTTTTGACACAGATTGACCAACCTATATGAGGAAAAAAATAATGCCACTAGGCCTGTGTGAGTGGTGGGGCCAGTGACATTTTTGTTTGCCTAATTGGCCTGACCCACTAGAATTCAAAATCCTGACCTCTCAAGCAAACATGTAATTTAGGCTTACCTTGGTTATTTCTTAAATAGGTGATGATTCTATATTCTATAAGATTATAACATAGGTACCTAATGCTAGTGTAAATTTTGATTTAATCAGAACACTAATGTTTAAGCCAACCTTCAAGTAATAATTCAATTTTGTATTAAATAATTTCAAATATAACTATTTATGACATTATAATTAGTTTTTTTTCTTTGTTTTAGATTCTTGACAATCAAAATACTAAAAGAAGATTTCGTTTAAGCAATTATCAGAGCACATCACGAGTAAAACCCTTTATATCATGCCTACCTCTCGGTTTGAACCCTGGATGGAATCAGGTAATAATCATTTATTATTTCATGTATAAATATAAAAAATATGTTTTCAATTTTACAGTGGTACATCAGTAACTCCAATCCAAGAAAATATGTTTTTACTTTGATACACTTTTAGAGAAATATGATTTTACTTTTATGTATCTATTGAGTTATCATTTATTAGTAATCTCAAAATCAGCTTGGGAAATGGAAATCACTTTGACTTACTGAGAATTTTGAGATATCAAGGTGTATGTGTAACCACTGTGTATGTGTAACTTAAAAACCATTGAATATGAATTTGAGAAAATAAAAACAAAAATGTAAGACAAATAAATTTAAAGTTAACGGATGTTTAAAACATTCTTTAAAAAAAAAAAAAAAAAAAAAAATCATTGCACAATTTTGAATTAATGATTAATATGTAAAATTCAAAAACTTGTTTATTCAAGATCACTTCCGTAAATAGCAATCTTTGCATCTGATTGGTTTGATTTCTCCAGAATATTTATCCTCCAAAGCAAAATTGGAATTTTAATTATTTCCATTCATTCCCTACCTCACCCTATTCTGGACATTTTTACAACCATTGAACTATAGTCTGTGCCAAACGAGAGTTAGTGCATTGACAGCGCTGAAAAAACTAGCAAATAGGGTGGGGAGCCAATGAGAGCTCAAGATTTGCCCTCTGGATAACCATATAAGAAGGTAAATGTAGTGGCTTTATTTTTTACCTCAGAGGTTGGCCAATCTGTGTGTAACTCAATTTCCCTCGCTGTCAACGCACTAACTCTAGTTTGGCACTGACTGTAAACACCATTATGAGCAAATGTAAAACTATTGTTTTTGTTGCTTGCCACGTGGATAAACTATCTAATAAATTTAAGTATTCTCTACTGCAGACATATCTAAATTTTGGAGAGAAAGCTTTCTTGCTTTAGCACAAGAAAAGTAACCAATCTGACTGTCACTACTACAGAGGTATTGCCGCCCTCAACTTATTAAATAAGTTGTTCTCCTCTCTACTGTTAGCTCAAATCATTAAATAGGCTAAATCGAGTAACATCATTATTAAAGAACAAGCTGGGTTTCAAGTAGATTGGGGTTGTATTGATAATATATTCGTCTCCCTTATGCCAGAACCATGAATGTCCAAATTCCATATTGTTGGGAAATAGCATTTTAAATTTTAATTTAAATCAAATTATAATTTCTATTTACAACGGGAGACAGACAGAGAAAAATAGACTTCAGCACCGGGATTCGAACCGCGGGCCTTATTTATTTCCAGTGACGCTCTGACCAACTAAGCTACACTGAAGACTAATTTCCTCTGTCGATAACTATACCTAGTCCCGAATTAAGCTTTCAAAAGTTTATGATCCATATCCAGTATTCTATTCCATAATTTAGCTATTCTATTTTGATTATTTTTTTTTATGTACAGCAACATGGTATTGTGCTTATTAGTCAGACAATTTTTTTTGCCCTACCACCCCCCCCCCCCTCTTACTGAAAATGCATATCTATTGATTCAGTATTTCATATTCTTCAAACTTCCATAGCCAATAAATAACAGCTGATACAATGCAGTCACAAATTCGGGATTCTGGCACAACATAGATTATAAAACAACAAGTCCAATAGCTAAAAAACCCAGAATATTTATGAAAATTTGCACATTCATGGTTCTGGCATAAGGGGGATGATATATATACATCTTGATTTTGTAATTATTATCAATCTCAGTTCAATTAGCATTTCCATTGACTTTAGCAGAGCCTTTGACTCATTCATGGAAAGATAGTGCGGTTAAACTTCTTATGCTGTTCTGGCAAACATAGAGAGGATTACTCAAGTCTCTATAAATTTCTTGTCAACCTTGATCTATTTAATAAAGCATCTTAATAAAAAAAATAAATAAATAACAGATTAGGTAATAGACAGCTATTTTTCTGTTAAATCTTGTTATGACATCCTATTTCAGATAATTTTTAACATGGCTGATTTCACTAGGAGAACATACGGAACATGTTTTCTTGAAATACTTAGGCTAACAGTTCATGCCAACTGTCGAATAAGAAGGATATACTTCTCTAAGAGATTGTATAAAGATGAAGAGCTACCAGCTGATTATAAAATATGTCTTCCAAAAAAAAAGAAAACAGACGACCCTCCTAAAGAAAGGTGTCCTGATCCTGAAAAACTAAATATCACAGGCTAATTTTTCATTGAGAAGAAAAAAAGTTTATACATATTTTTAAAAGCGTATACAATTTCAAATCAAATGGCCAATAATACCTCAATTTGTTTTACAATAATTTGTAATTTACTTTTTGTTAGTTCCTTTCTTTTTTTAAGTTAAATTAGAATAAATATTATTACTGGAATAATTTTTATTCACTATTTTAGTCACTCAGGACCTTAACAAGCTCAGACAATTAATAATAACTGTTATTCAGTTTACTGCCTTTCTTTCTTTTGGTATTTATTGAGTGTCTCGATTAACAAGAGAGTTCAACTCTTAAATAGATGGACACATGAAAGGTAGGATAGTTTTAAGATTGGAAAGTTTAGAAATAGATAGTGTACTGTTAGAAAGAAAAAGTTGATTAAATAAAATTTAATCCCAGAAATGCCGTATCGATCTTGGGCTCAAAATGTTTTAAAATAGTGCTTTCATGTGTAATGGTAATGACCAAAGCTGTTGAACGGGACTAAAACCAGAAAAAAAGAAAAGAAAAAATAAATAAATAACATAAAAAATAGTGCTTTCATTTAACTTAGTTGCTCCCAAGGTCTATCACACATGTCCATCTGAACTCCTCAGACAAAATCTAGATTCGTTCGCCTAGAGCAGCGGTTCCCAAACTGTGGTACGTGTACCATTGGTCCAGTGGTACGCGCTGCATAAATATTTGCGGTTGTTAGGAGCGTATTCATCCCTTATAAACCTCAAAACCAAGTATAGAAACAGACTGTCCTTCGTTGAGGGTGATGCGTTTAAAACTCTTTCTTATGAAGTATTCTTTTAGTATTTTCTTTATAAATGCTTTTAAAAAAAAAAAAAAAATACAAGTTTTATTAACATTCTATGTGCTATTCGTGCTATTTTGTTGTAATTTAATGTTATTTGTTCTTTCATGAATGTTTTTTTTTTCACTAAATTAAATACTACAATTTTTATTTAGTCCTTATTTTAACAATCATGCTCAAACACCTTCTCTCTATCCAGGGGATAGAAGGTAAAAAAAATAATGATACAGAACGCAGGTCTGGTACAACTTAAATTAAAAAATGTTTTCCACAAAAAAAGTGATACCCTACGTTTTTGAACCTTTAAAACTCAAAAATTTTTGACCGGACCCCATTTCTTCTGTAAAAAAAGAGTCCTGGATATTCCTGTGTAAACATCAGTGGTACATGAAAAATTCAAGACACATTAAGAGGTACGCCACCAAAAAAGTTTGGGAACCCCTGGCCTAGAGGACACAAACTAATTGGTCTCTTAAGGCGTGTCTACACTACACTATGCCAATCGGCATAAGCCGACTATATATTCGGCTTGAGCCAACCTCAAAGCCGAATTAGTGTGGAGGTGCAGGTCGGCTTTGCTGAAGTGCTGAAAGCTGACCCGAATTGTGCCGAATATGCTCAGTCTTGATCAAAGAGAGCCAAACCAAAACGAACCGAAGTTTGTTGAAGTCTGTAGTGTAGACGTGCCTTTTTTTTTTTTTTTTTTTTTTTCTTCTTCTTTTTGTGCTCTGTTTATTAAAGATAAATTATTGTGTGGCTTTAAGGTACGATTTAATAAGAGCGACTCCAGCAATAGACTTTGATTGATAGTTGCTCAGCGAGATCGCACTATTCTTTAACAATGGGCAATCATTTATTTGTTATGATTTCTTTAATAAATCCACCAACAGATAAAAAATAATTATTTTAAGATCTGAAACTGTTACAAAAGACGTTGAATAGATCAGTTTATATTAAAAGCTAGATACGGACCTTGTATTTTTAGGGAAAGGTATTTTATTATGGTTTTTAGGGGGACTAGAACTAGAACTATCAATAGACCTAAACTATGACCTAGTATCTAAACATAAACTCTACTTTTCGTGTTGAAAAACTTCCCCGCTATAATCTAGAACAAGATTTGTAGGTCTTGGCTTAGAAAATTGTGCCAAATCAATATCAGGAGTAACACTGAGGTCTGGTTTTTGTTTTGTTTTTATTTACCGACTTTCCATTTCAATTTGTTTCGTTTTTAATTACCTAGTTAGTCTTATGTTTTCGTAATCTTTCGGTTTTGTGGTTTGATTAATTTACTTGTTAATTCTGTTTATCGTGTTTGTTTGTTTGAGTCTTCGATTATTTTATTATCGAACTATTTGTTAGCTGTGCGGTATTGCGGTTGATAAAAAAGAGTTTATAAGTTCTCAGGTTTCAGTTTCCAATATTTATAATTCGTTTTGTGAGTTTTTGGTTTTATTCTGATTTTCACAGTGTTCATCTTCTTTCGGGACATAAGTTCTCGAACTATTTCACCATTCCAAAAAGTAAGTGTAACTACTACTCTGACACATATTATTTATCTCCTAATCAGGCGAATATTTGTGTGATAACAGCCTTATACTTTGTATCTCAGACAATATTTCTAATATTTTGACTTAAATTTACACGATATCATCTTTAACTGCTTAATTTACGACGTTACAACATTTTCATATTACATATTATTTACTTCGTGTCAAGAAACGTGTGATATATGATTAAAATGCCATGATTTCAGTTAATTCGATTTAATCTGTTTGTTTTGTTGCCAAGCTATTGAAGGAATTAAAAAAATGAAAATTTATTATGAATTAGTGTGCATTTGAAAATGATTGTCCTAACTATTATTTAAATAGTTTATAAATTAGTTGATTTGAAAATTGTTAATTACTCTTAAGCACAAATACCTCGTTCGTTGTCGGCAACGTCCATACCATGCTGAATACACCGGTTCTCGTCCGATCACCGAAGTTAAGCAGCATCGGGCGTGGTCAGTACTTGGATGGGTGACCGCCTGGGAACACCACGTGACGTTGGCACTATTTTTACGTTCTTCTTTAAGGAAATTATGTTCATTTTATTATATCTTATTTATTAATATCAAAATTGATTTATTATAAAACAAATGTTGCCATAAAAAGCGGATATACTTATAATACTTAATTGTTTTAATTAATATATTAAACGTAAATCGTAAATAATAATATTTAAATATATGATTCTAGAATAAAATATAATCACAACAATATCATCATATTATTATATCATGATAGAGAGAGTGATAAAGAATAGTTATGTTTCGAGTACTCGTCTACATAGTTTGTTTTTTATGTGCGTTATTGGGTTAAATACAAAAATAGTATTTGATTTATTTAGTTTTAACAACATCTTTTACTTAAAATATAATTTTCTATTTATTTATTAAATGGTAGATTTTTATATTTATTATTTTAAGGATAATTATCATTGTTCTTGTCGATGTTATAGCTATTATTTTCATAATATAAAGGTTATTAAGAGTTGTTTAGTCCCCTTCACCTCTGATAGATGGCAGCTCTAGTACTGACTTTCTCTTTTAGTTCCTTAACTTTCATTTGATTTTTCCCTTTGATGATGTTACTTAATTTTAAATGAATTTCTCTTAACATTGTTTAATGCGGTTATCTTGCACTAAAGATATATTCGTGAAACGTATGTTAAAAGTATATCGTTCAGTAGACTTTGTGTAGCTGGCCGTGGGAGAAGGGAATACTAAGGTAAATTTCTTGTTACAAGGTTGGCAGCGGATCGAGTTTTTGTTTAGGTGTCTGGTTGGCCAACTCGTCACATTGAATCGCGCGGGCCGACGGGATTCTTTACCACAGTTTTTAACTTGAAAAATTCTAAATATTCACGTAAAATTTTCAAAACAATTTTGTATTTAATTCGAGTGCTTCACATACCGCTGTATTTACATAAGAGTTTGCTATTATTTTTTAGTTTCGATTTATCATTGATATATATATTTTCCTCGGGCATTTTTTTAAGTTTATTTATTTTTAAAATTTTTCTTTTCAAATCAAAATTAAGTTAAATAAATATTGAATATTTTTTTCTATTGTTGTTATTTTATTTTTCTGCATTCCTGGATACATCTTTATGGATATGTTAGATTGCTGTATAATGAAATAAATATGTGAGTATCATATTTCTACAAAAAATAATCAATTTTACGTTTTGTTAAAGTAGTTAATTGTTTATTTATATTTATTTTCTTATCAACAAATTTTTCATGTATATAAATTAAAATCGTAAGATTTTACGCAAACTTAAATTAAAACTAGTATAAAATAATTGTTTTTTGAAGGCAATCGTTTCGTTTTTATTTAGTATGATGAGTCTGGTTTTGTTTACATATTATTTAGTTGGGTTTAATAGTTCAATGATTTATTCTTGTGTTTTAATTTATACATAAAAACGCACCAAGTTATGGATTTAATTCGTTTTTGTCAAATATTCGTGTTTAATAGTATATTCTTGTCACGTGCTTTAGTGTTATCGTAGTTAAACGTGAGTTTGATGGTGCCTTAGGAAAACATTTATTTAAGGTATCTTTACTTAAGATTAATAAATTTTATTTTTACTTTCTGTGAAATTAAATTGTTATTAATAATAATGAATAAATATGTCTAAATTATATTTATTTCAATGATTATTATCAATGCTTAAATTCGTATTTACATCAGATTAATGAGATTGAAGATATTCTGTTAATTTGTTGTTTTCTTTATGAACATGTATTAGGTATGGTAACTTTCGGTATTTTTTAAATTTATTTGCGAGCAATGTCTAAATGTTGGATTTGTTTTTATGTTTACGGAAAACCAGGTGATACAACGTCGTTCATGTTTATCGTTTATTATTTAATTTGCAGACAATGTACTTTGTGATCATATATTAACAAAAATGGTTTTAATATAGCAGTAAGTACATTTTTTATTTTGTACATTTGTAGCCCTCGCTTTAAAATAGAACTGGTGGGAAAACATGTTGTTTAAAATACGTACTCCATTGATATGTCATTTTTGTTATTCTCTCATAATAATTATGTAAAGGGTATTACTGTATTGTTCTACCCCCCCCCCCCCCCCCCCCCCCCCTGCTCATGTGNCCTCCCACCCTTAAATAAAAAAGAAACTTTTTATTTACTTTATTATAGTCAGGGTGCCCATAGGCAAAAAAGTCACTTATACATATACTCTTTCCAAACCTTTTTGTATGGTTTGTTTAGGCCAAGTCTGACACCACAGGGGAAAACTCTGTGACTTTTTTTTAGTTTTGGGCGTTTTTTTTATTATTTGAACCCTAAAATTTTGACGTGTCAGACTGGAAAATCGGAAAAAGTTCTGCGTCAGACAATATTAAAATGTTGATTTATAGGGTTCAAATAATGTATCTTGAGAAAATCAGCTGGTTATTAATCAATGATTAATTAATATGAACTAATATTGATTAATGGTTAATAACCAGCTGATTTTCTCAATATACATTATTTGAACCCTACAAATCAGCAATTTAATATTGTCTGACGCTGAACTTTTTCCGATTTTCCAGTCAAAATTTTAAGGTTCAAATAATAAAAAAACGCCCCAAAACTAAAAAAAGTCACAGAGGAAAACTGTGTCAGATTTGGCCTAAACAAGCCATACAAAAAGGTTTGTAAAGAGTATGTATAAGTGACTTTTTTGCCTATGGGCACCCTGACTATTATATTTACTTTTAAAAACGGATTCTCTTGTTTTTAGTATTTTATTTGTAATTAAATTCCAATAGAAGGCAAGGATATACAGTCTTTACATTTGTTGTTTTGTCATATTACTCCCTAGAATATGAAGTTAATATTTTAAAAAGGGTTGTGGGGACTAATAAATTAATATGGGAAAACACAAACTGTGAATTTGATAAATATATACTCTAATAAGAGCTAAATAACATTTATAAGTAATATCAGAAACTTAAAAGTATAATATACTTGATAGGTATATACTCAATAAAGAGTTACACCACATGCACGAGTTATTTGTGTATACAATAATTATTAAAGACTCTTAACTTTTAAGAGTATGAAAATTATACTATATTCTTGACAAGTTAGTAATTCATTTAGAGTAAAAGTGTATGATATGAGGTTTATGAATACTTAATAAGTTAGCACTACTAATGTAAGTAAATATTCTGCCGACTTGATAAATTATGCCCCAAGGAAATAGCAAAGAACCTAGTTAAGTGGTTGTAACTCGTTCAATTTTAGCTTACCTACCGAATTGTGACAGTAAAATTATGAAGTTTACTATTTGAACTTTTTTATCTGTCTATCCGTTTTTATCACATTTTTTTTTTTTAATATTCTGAAGTATTATAATCATGTTTATATTGTAGAATAAAAAAAAAACTAATTTATTACGGCTTTTTTCGTATCAAATACTGAATGTATTTGTGTGAAGCACTGATGTGTATCTAATCGTCTGTCTTATATAAAAAAAAATGTAATGTCTTTTCATTTCATCCGTGACTAATTTGAGGTTGTTTTTTTCCGAGTGAGTTATGAATAGGCTTTTATTGTTACTAAAGACCATAAGAAGCCATTCATATCATGACTATATTATCTTTTCTCATAGTATATAACCTGTCAAAAAAAGTTATACTAAATAGTAATAATTCTCATCTAAATATCATATATATCTAATGGTGGAAGAGAATCAAAAACTGTGCTTTTACAAGAAGTAAAAAAAAAACAAAAAATAAAAACCAGTCATGCACCATGACTTAATGAGCGAATTTTCAAAGAAATCTGCGTATTATTAGCTTATGATAATATAGGAAAATTTTGATTTAGAATTTGGATGGGTGAAAAAAAAAAAATGGTAGACACGGGTACGGGGTACAAAAGTAAAAATAGTATTTACCCTTCAAGATGCACATCGTTGGAAAGCTCTTTAAGAGTACGGTAATTGTTGTTATTTAAACTTTTATCATATTTTCATATTAAAGGGATAAAATGGAAAAAACACGATTTTATGCTTTTTTTGACCCTAAATTCACAAAATTTGACCCCTAAATGAACTCCAAAAATTCTGGCCAACGAACTCATCCTTTCTTTTGATATTATTGACATTTTAAAATTTGTTTGAAATTTTTAAGTGCATCCTAAGGGGAGATATCGTCTGGAGTGACATATATATACATACATACATAAAAAAAGTGTTTTAATTTTAGGAATTGATTCAGAATGGTCTAAAGCGGATTTCCATGAAAAACATTTTCAAAAATTCGCATTAGAAAAATTGCAATAGTAGTAGTACGTAGTAATACGTTCAAATTTATGAATTTAAATATTAGTATGATGTGACGGAAGGTAAACTGTGTTTTTATAAGGAAACATCATTCTCCTAAGAAAAAATGTTCAATTATCTTTGTATATAGCAGTAAAGCATTTAGTGTTCTTAAAAATTTGGCATATTTATGTACAATATTTTGTTGTGGTTCATATTATAATGTTAGGTTCAAGAAATGGGTGTAGTAATCGAAAGTGCTGTCTAAAACGAATACACATATCTTCGGCAAGGGCAAGATGAGTTGCCACGAATTTTATCTAATATTAATTATTATGTGTTATCTATTAATTATATACTTGTTATCCGAGTTTATAATTTTTATGGTTAAGTAATATAAAGCTGAGAATAATAATTTGCTAAAGTGATCAAAAGTGTATTCTTCGCCGAAGCCACATTATCAATCCTAGGCACATAACTACTAAGGCACATTATCTACCTAGGCACATAAGTACCCTCTTTGGATTAATTTATATTAATACGAAAAAGTCGATTAGCAGTGGCAATGACTACCTACTTGCCTTTCATAATGTACATGATTGAGGATCTTAAACTTCACATAGTGTTACATTATTCTCAATTAGCTATAGCATCTTTAAGTGTGATTTGCTATGTAATGGAGTCAAGTTATACTTATTATATAAATATTAGTCACATTTCTCTTTATCTTAGAACATATACTTATTTCAGGGCTGATTATTATTTGTCAGTAGCTATACCTGTGCCATTTATTATATTAGTTTAAGTTTTCGAAATTTTTGTGTAGATCTCCAAAACAGGATAAAAGATACGACTCTAGATTTGTTTAAATTTCTTGTAAATCTTTTTTATATTTTCATTATTACCCATCATCTGTTAAGATAGGATCAGTGTCCAAAACTACATTATAAGTCCCAACTGATGTAATACTTTAATTTTTCTTTCTTATAGTTTCTACCAAAATGCAGAACTATGCACTAAAAGGTATTAAAAGTTGTCGAAATCCTCTACTATTTTAGAAATTATAATTTTCATTAGTTTAATTAATTTTGTCTTATAAAGAAGATATCAGTAGATGTTTATTTTGTTTTTATATTATTTTTTGAACGTATTTTTCCCTCCTGATACTGTTATCACTATACTGGTTGGCTATCAGTACGTACTATTGGCCGAGTTCGAGGTCTGAGTACACTTCCTTTTCTCTTTTTACTCCAGCTTCCATTCATAAAAAAAATATTATTTAGTTTTTAGTATTCATTCTTAATGTGTATTTTACATACTGCTTCATTCATGAAATGTTTCTGACTAAAGAAATTTTTATTGAATAAGAAATGTGTGTTACGGAGTTTTCTTTTACCTCAAAACTTGTATAATTTATTTCGGAGCTACACAATTTATTTTGTTTGAAATATATTGTTTCAATAGTAAAGAAAATTGTATGCGTAGATATAGTTTTCATCCATTCCTGATGTGTTTTTTATACGTCTTAAGATCGCAATCTATTGTTTTATTTTTTTCAATAATTATCATCAAGCGGAAATAAGATGAACTACAATAAAGGTTAATGCAGTTTTATTTTCCCTTATTATTCAGATCTATTATCCAATTTAGTATGTCCGCATTTGTCATTTGCTTTTTATATTTGTTTGTAAAACTTGTATCGTGAGAAAATTGTATGGACCATGACCTAAAACCGATATTTTATAGATTTAGTTTCAGTGTATTTTGTCACTAATAACTGAATTGAACATCCAATTAAATGTTCTATAATTTCTAATATTTATCTTGGCTTGAATCTGGGTTTTTATTTTTTAATCGTATATCTTTGAATATAATTATGATAAGTTATCATTATATATGTAATAATTAATGTAAATAGTGCCATATTGAAAAGTAACCGTTCCGATGACATGCTCTCGAGCTGTAGCTATGAAAGGAAGGGGGATCTAAAACATTCTAAACTCTAGACAAGCTCTTAACAAGAATAAGGTAAGGACATACGCTCCCCAAAGTATACACTTTTTACTCCATGTAAAGATGTCAGACTTTCGATATCTATCTTTCTTCCCTACGACAGGATGTGTACAGATCGTTCACCTTACCAACAAGTTTTTTGTCACTTTCTAAACGTATGGGCAACCTTTAAAGTAACCGAGTTTAACTATTTTAAATTTTTTTACTAGTATTTTTTTTTTTTTTTTACTTTCATAGTTTATATGAAGAGAAAATATTGTGAAGGTGCCATAATCCGATTTTGATATTTTTGTGGATTTACTCGTTTTGAGGACCCCCTGATTCCAAAAGAGTGGTTTTAAATAAATTTCTGTCTGTTGTCTGTACAGTCGCGTTGAGCCTAAACCACTGGGCCGATTTCGATGAAACTGAACAGGCATGTGTTGTCAAAAAAGTCATAACTTTAGGTGAAATCTAGAAATTAATTTTAGCTCCAAATTTGAGGGTGTACTCCCAAAAAAGTGTTTTTTTTTTTGTTCCGACGATTTTGATTTAAAATTTCTAAAATGTGGTCCATTTAAATAAGAATATAATAAAATACGTCGACACCGTAGGAAAGTTCTATTTTCCGAGAGCGATGAAAAGAAATCGGATTTCGTTGAAAATCTAAAACTAAAACTTAACAACCATCTGTTGAACACTTTTTAAATATGTATATAAAATAAATTAATTAAATGAGATATTCTGACATTTAAATATCAATATCGATGTGAGGAAGTTAGTTTCGATTTATTTGACCGGATTTTTTGTATTTTCTAATTATCATTTAATACTACACTAACAGGAACGTCAAAAGTATACATTTATAATTAGTTTTAATGAAAACTAATGTACTTCAATTATATTTATGGGAGGAAATTTAATTCTGTAATTCTCTGCGTTTCACTAATGTCTTCATTTAAGTCGACTTGTTTTACTTAGCAAATTACTAAGCAACTATTACTTATACCAAAAGTATGTAATTCAAGCTCTGTGGTTAGCTCAAGAAAATTACCTTTATACTCTGCACTTCATATTTGGGTTTGTTCGTAATCCTACATCCTACTAGATTATTCCTACTAGATTCTTTTGGTGGTATTAGCTGCAGGTTTGTTTAATTTCCAGCTTTCTTCCTTACCTCTGGTTCAAAAATAATGAACAAGGGTGTTTTAATTAAGCCGAGCAGGTATGGGTATGGTGTTAGCGCTCTAGTTTGTTCAAATCCTCTTATTATTAAGGATTCTTTATGTTCACTTGGTGTTGGCTGTTTGAACAAAGAGAAAGCCTCTTATAAAGCTTATTCTCTTGTTAAATATCACCTATTTGCTTTCCCTTGATTAAAACTTTGTATTTCTCCTCCCAGTTATTTTGTTTACTTAATTATTAATGTTTCAACTCCGTCACGATGGCTAAACTCCTTAAGGATTCCTTTACTTTTCTTTATTAAAGCATAATATTGGTTTTTACAATTTACTTTCATCAAATTGAAATTCTTACATTTGTCGGGAAAAGTTATTATTAAATTATAACGTCTACCGGCCACCTCACTCTAGTATAGAGAGGAGAGTGGGGTGGTCATGGATTAAAGTTAGTTGTTACGAAATTTGTCTCAGTCAGAGGAGAAATCAGAAGTAGAGTAGAACAATTTTATCCTAAATACGATTTGGTATTGATATTTCCCCCCTGCCCTGTGTTAATTAATAAGGACAAAAAATAACTTTTAAAACAATCTCAACCTCCTTTTATATCACCGAAATACTTCGTAAACTGCTTGTAATAATATCTGTTTATAGCGACCGGGAGAACCCTAAAACCCTTGATTTATTCGTTGCATTTATATCGGCTCTCTAATTTAATAGGTTAGATTATGTTAAAATTCGTACCTTGGTCTTGAGTCCTTTGCGTATCTATTGGCTCTTATCTTAAAGTGGCGGGCTAGATATATTCCCTACTAATCATAATGTTTAGCCATCTTTTGATAACGGGTCCAATTTCTAACCATACCCACACTGCTATACTTTGCTAGTTCTGACAGGAGTATGTAGCATGTCAATAGGGCTGGTTTCTATAGAAGGTAACAATAAATATCAGTTTAAGTAAATAATTATTTTACTCGTATAAAGTTTGTTCAAATTCCCCTATTGGTCGTTTAGGACAGGTTTTGTACACATGCCCTAACAAAACCATGTCAGGTTGGAACGGGTATAGGACTATTTATAATTCGAACCGTACTAAAATATTTAAGGAAACCTAACAGTTAAGGAACTTTCCTTTTGACATGTGTGACGATTGACATACTTGCGCATGTCATATACAAACCAGTACTTTGCATTGCAGAGGAACGTTTGGGCAGCGTACAGTAAACGGTTCGCAAACGATCTCTGCGCGGGTTGGAACAGTTTGGTGGACGGTACGAAACACTGTCTCCAAGTCATGTTGGAACGGCTTTTATCCATTGCGCATGCCTATGACGATCCCGCGGACAGTACACTGCTTGGTTGGAACAAACCTATAGTAAATATAATAAATAATGCTGCATCGTACCTACTAAATGCATTTGTTTAATAGTCAAACAATCTCTGGGTCCAGTTAAAATACTTGTCCTTGATCACCTCTAAATACCTTCCCATCTCTCTTATAAAAAATACAATTAAAAACAAAAAAATAGTAAAAGGGAACATGACGGAACTAAAATAACTTAGAAATACTCTAATAGGAGGACTATAACCATTTATTATTTATGTCCTATTTAATTATAATAGTGCGGTCAGGGTTTACAGCAGAGTCTTAGTTAAATGGATGTGATTTCTTTGAAGACGAGATGTACACTAACAAGCTAACAAGAAAAGAAACTTTGTTAACCTCTCAGTAAATATCATAATTGTATTGAGAATTTGAAGAGAAAAGTTAACTCAAGCCGTATGCATTTATGTACTTGGTAAGCCTCTTTAGAGATTACAGTGACCTACGTGGAAAGGTAAGGTAATGAGCTGTCATTACTGTTATCTTTTATAACAACCATTCTACTTCTTCTTGTGTACATCACTTAATGAGTTTTCCCATATTAGCCGTGACGCGAAGGAAAAAGATAGTGTAAATAAGATCAGAGACAAAACATAAGGCCGGCTGTTGTGAGAGAACGTTCTGAAAATAGTTAGCCAGCTTGCGGGGGCGAGTAACGGGAGACGAGGGGGATAGAGATGGCGCGACTCAACGTTAAGAAACTTGATAAGATATTGTCTGAGCACGTGGAGCTCATAAACTTTTCTAAAAAATTCTCAACAATTCTCCTAGTGCACTAGTACTAGTCTTCACAGAGTAATTTCTTTAATTTTAAGAAATGGAATTTTTAAATAAAGTCTGGAACTGGACCTATTGAAACAACCATCTAATCTCGTAGCTATTTATGCTGGAACTGGACATCTTGAAACAACCATCTAACCTCGTTGCTATTTATGTCGGAACTGGACCTACTGAAGCAACTACCTAATATCGTAGCTGTTTATGCTGGAACTGGACATCTTGAAACAACCATCTAATCTCGTTGCTATTTATGCTGGAACTGAACCTACTGAAACAACCATCTTACCTCGTTGCTATTTATGCTGGAACTGGCCTTACTGAAGCAACTATCTAATCTCGTAGCTGTTTATGCTGCAACTGGACATCTTGAAACAACTATCCGTTGCTATTTATGCTGGAACTAAAGCTATTATGAAACAACCATCTAATATCGTTGTTATTTATGCTGGAACTGGACCTATTGAAACAACCGTCTAATCTCCTTGCTATTTATGCTCAGTTTTTCCAAATATCTTACACTGAATAACCATACCAAATTTCAATCCCCTGCCTATACGGGAAATTTTAAAAGTGTGGAGTGAGTTAATGAGCGAGCCCTTCCCTAATATACATAATAGATTAATAGATCTGTAATATATTTCTTGTTCTTATTTTATTTTTGCGCAAAGAAATAATTTTAAGAATTTTATAATGTCTGAAAGAGAAATTTTACTTGTGCTGAATTTTTATTTGTTCTGCATTCTTGAAACATTAAAAATTTCTAAGATGTCGCATTTTATAAATTTAACTATATTTTTTCTATTTCTCAGTGTAATGTATTTTAGCAAATTTTCGAAGAAAATTAAGCAATTGCATTGAATTCAAATTTTTGAATTTTTTTTCATGGAAATCCGTTTTAGACCATTCTAAATCGATTCCTAAAATTTAACACTTTTTTTTATGTTGTATATATGTGTCACTCCAGACGATATCTCCCGTTAGGATGCACTTAAACAATTAGCATATAACAACAATTACTGTACTCTTAAAGAGCTTTCTAAAGATATGCATCTTGAAGGGTAAATACTATTTTGACTTTTGTACCCCGTACCCGTGTGTACCAAAAAAAAAAAATTTTTTTTACCCATTCAAATTCTAAACCAAAATTTTCCTACATTGTCATAAGCCAATAATACGCAGATTTCTTTGAAAATTCGCTCATTAAGTCATGGTGCATGACTGGACTTTTTTTTTATGTATGTATGTATTGCATATATGTATGTATATATGATATATGTATGTATGTATGTATATATGTGTCACTCCAGACGATATCTCCCCTTAGGATGCACTTAAAAATTTCAAAGTAATTTTAAAATGCCAATAATATCAAAAGAAAGGATGAGTTCGTTGGCCAGCATTTTTGGAGAGAGATTAAGGGGTCAAATTTTGACCATTTAGGGTCAAAAATAGCATAAAAACATGTTTTTTCTATTTTACCCCCCTTTTATATGAAAATATGATAAAAGTTTACATAACAACAATTACTGTACTCTTAAAGAGCTTTCCAACGACTTATGCATCTTGAAAGGTAAATACTATTTTGACTTTTGTACCCCGTACCCCTGTGTACCACATTTTTTTTTTTTCACCCATGCAAATTCTAAACCAAATTTTTCCTATATTATCATAAGCCAATAATAATAAGCAGATTTCTTTGAAAATTCGCTCATTAAGTCATGGTGCATGACTGGACTTTTTTTAATCTAAACATCAATTTCATTTATATTTTTATTTTAAAAAAGCCGTATTAAGATTCCATGATGAATATAGTTAAGAGATTATGAAAAATGGCTTTTAACTCTTGGAGTATTTATAATGATCTTGAAGCGCTGACCAGTGCGCTAAACTCGCCTAATTTATTTTCAATAACCTTTGTCATGAGACATAATGCTAGAAGTGCGTGTTTCGAGGTTGATAGTAGATATTTCATTCATTCGATCGTAGATATTTCATGATATTAAAGTAGTAGGGAAATGTCTGCCAGTTTAGTTGTTAGTGATATAATGGGATTCCTCGTGATGACTCTTGTCCGGGGGAATTTGAATTAAGCGACCTTGCTTTTCTCCCCATTCCATCTTCTCTGGATGTCTCCTATCAGCGTCTAGCTAAATTATAGAACGGAGTTACAATTCGAAATTTCACACTTACTATAATTTTTATTTATAAATATGTGTGACGATTTCTTTACCTTATACATTCGACGTTATGCTGCACTGTTAAACTCTTTTTTAGCAGCAAATAAATTTTCGTGGTCTAAAGTGGCCAATACTTGGCCTAAAATCGATTTTTTTATCTGTCAGCCTACAGTTGCGCTTGTTGCCTTCATTCGCACGAACTCTGTAACTGTTAAACTGATTTGTTTCGGTATAATTTTACTTTAGATGCAGTTGTTACTTCAACTACTGAACCTACTTGTGAACCTCTTTATAATGTAGTGTAACTAGTTTTTTTTATATTTAATACTATGGGAAAACAGTGAAAAATGTAAACTGGGAATACTTCTATTCATCCCTGAACTCCTATAGATTGACTCCTATATTATATAAATCTTTTCATCCGTGTCGCAGAACTTTCGATTTTAAACCATGACTTTAGATGTTAAAATCAGTGGCGATCCAAGGGGGAGGCAGAGGGTGCTTAAGCCCCCCTTGAAACCAAATTACCCCCCCCCCAGGAATAATCATTAAATGCATTAAAGCGCTGTTATGAGAGGCCATATTTCCAAAATTTTCCGGGGGGGGGGCCCTGGACCCCCCCTGTAAATCCCCCTCAATAATTAACTGCAGACGACGCCCATGACTTACAATAAGACATGTACTGCAGTAAGCATCAGCAGTATTAGAACGCAGTAGTTAGAATGTATTCTTGGGGGGGGGGAAGCTGATTTGTTGAAATAAGTAGTTTTCTCTTCT
>KZ651079.1:587363-597742 GCA_001010745.2 Gerris buenoi | reverse complement strand
AATGCCCCCCCCCCCCTCCTAGACGTTGCTGCTGGATACTCCACTGCATAGGATTGCACCCGGAAAGGACTGTAACAACATATAATATACAAATGTGTTGAATCATGGTACATTCAAATCTATACTAAAGCCACAGGACATGGGGGGCTTTAGCCCCCCCAGATCTTTTGACCTAGGATCGCCACTGGTTAAAATGCGCATTAGATACTACCTATAGCTGGCGTATTTTAAAAGTCATCTGGAAAAACTATTGTATTCGACATTGTGAGTCTTAAGTCGATCTCCGACATGAAATAAACACCTCTTGCTAATCAATCTTTTATTTTTTAAGGCTTATTTCTTCCTCAATCGGCACTGATGAAGGTCTTATGATGGCTGAAACCTGCTTTGTTTAAACCAGTTTGAATTTACGTGGAGAGACAATTCATGTTATTCCTATATTGTATTAGATGTTATATTTCTGTTATTGAAATCTGAGCGTAAGTTTAACGAATGAAGTGTGTTCAAATTTAGCATGCTTACATACTTCAATATTCACAAATCTTTGATTTATATAACTACGCACTACGCTTTGAAGTGGAGTAACTAATTTTCCTAAGAAATAGGACAATTCCATTAAGAAGTGATTAGTTTTACAAAAGAAATAAACCGAACTCAATCTATTCTGTAATCAGCATTCCTTACATTTACCTTAATTGTTATCTTAGTTTATAAAGTATATATGTTTAGAAACCGAATGTGTGATATGGATGGGACTAACTTATAAAGTAATTTTTCTTCAAACCACAATAATTTAGTTATAAGTATATACTCGGTTCCATTTTATAATTAAAATGTATTTCTTCAATTTAGAAGTAAATGGTAGATTGCGTTTACACAAAAGCTATTTTTAAGCTGTTATAGCATTATTATGAAATATGAAAGTTGTTGAGACCGACACTTTCATTTAGATTGTCAGTTGTGCTTAGTCGCATCTTTCATGTTCGGAGTGTACTTGTACGGCTTGTGAATCACTGGTTCATCAGATGTCTGGTGTCTGGCCCCTTCATCTCCCATCTGAGCGGATATTGAAGAATTGAAGGTGACTGCTGGTCTGTACTGTGGAGCCAGCTGATATGTGTACGAGTCGTTCGTATAGGAGCCCGTAGGGGGGTAAAGAGTTGCTCGGTGGGTGAGTCGTTCACCTTGCGACCGGACGCGATGAGTGAGGACGCTTGGAATTCTCTAGACCTAGTCTGGAGTGGGAGAGAGATAGATAACGGGGTTTAAACACCACTCGGTCAACGAGTGAGTGAGTCAGCCTACCCCTGGAATTTTACATTTGTCGGAAGAAGTGAGCCTCTTGCCCCGTCCTCACGAGAGTAAAAGTGAGTTAGAAGTGTGGGGAGAAAGAAAGAGTGAGCTCGGTCTCCAGTGCTAGTCTGTGGAGCAAGTGAGTGTATTTAGAAGAGATTACTTGGAAGAGTTAGCTGCCGCTCTAAAGAAGTGGATTCTTATTCACCGCTAAGGTTTATAGCTGTAACTTTGGTCTCGACGCTCAATTTAGCTGTTTATAAAGACTAGTTATACAGAATCGTAAAACAAGTGTTCCAGAAAATTTAATATAAAAATACATTTATAACAGAGAAAATGCTCGAAAATTATTAAAAGAGGTGGATATTTATTCTCATGTTATAAATAATAAAACTCGACAGTTCTCCAAGTAGCTGACGGTCTTAGTCTTAGCTCAATGTTTGCAATGAATTTGCTCTGCAATTAAATTTTAAGAAGTAACCTGGATAGCAGCAGTTCCTGAAAATTAATTCAGCAATTCATAAGTAACACTAAAAACATGGTAGACAGCATACGATAATAGTATGCGTAAACAATGTGAAATTTGCTTTGTGTAGGGACACTAGGAAAGATTTACGAGATCCAGTTGTTTATTGTTATATCATAAAATCATAATTTAACATAAGATGGATAAAATTAGAGGACTTTTGGTTGTTAAAATAGTCATATAAAACGTTATTTCCGATTCTTAAAATCTAATATTTTGAGAACGCGATATTTGTTGTCAAGGAGAAAAATCCTTGTAAAAATGAGTTGAATGAAATAATCTTGACCTATATTAATTTAATGAATCAATTGCATACAAACGACCAGAGTCCTACAAGCTTTCGAATGGTTATAATTAAAGTGTCGTCTTTTTGAAAGGATTGAAACTGTGACAACTTAAAATCTTATCTAAATGAGACAGACAATGACACCTGTTGGATTCTTTTTTATTGAGATTAACTTTTACTCTTCTAGAAGTGAGATGTTGGTGAAACTTCCCTTTTACGGTGTGGAAAATTTCTCTTATTATCTCAATTGGAGAGATCGTTTCGCTTATAAGAAGCATTATTTTTGTTTTTGTTTGGAGTAAGTGTACAATTTAGTCTTTTACAAAATATTACAAACGTTTTTAAATAGCGCAATAACTGTGCTATATTTTATAACAGTAAATTCTATTTGAATATTCTCGCTTATATATATCTTAACAATCATTTGGAACCCCTTTTACAACACACATCCATCATTCATCTGCCACCAAGAATAAATGAAGTGGTTACAGAGGTGCTGTTTTTGAAGTCGTGTCTGCAATAAAACTTATATTGTAGGGGTATCATTTAGTAATAGACAAACTAACTCTATTTGAGACAGCCGTATGTACATGTAATATGTAACGTGTTAGTTGTAATGATCCGGTAAATGTTTAACGAAGCGTATAATTTAGCTATCGTTTGTGACATGAAGAGACTGATAGTGTTTTTTATGCAATAATATCTATATTGCAATACTCACTTCAATTATAATTTCAATTTTATTAGTGTTGTATGCGAGAAAATTCTACTTTTACTTTGAAGTTTGATAAATCAGCGTTTCAAGATCTCTTCAAAAAAGTTTTTCTTTCTCGCTTAATTAATAAACTTCTATCGTTTTGATTAGAGTTTGCCATTTAAAAAAGAGGGTTGGTTGCCAAAAAGGATCTCTAGATTTTTAAAATAAAATTTCGTCGCGTATTATTTGTGTGCCAAATTTAGGTATGAATCACTGAAGAACCTCAGTAAGAACCATAGAATTGTTGATAACAGTTTTTTATCTTATTTAGGAAAGTAGGTTATCACAAAAGGGTATTCGGAACCAAAACTCAGTAATTTGTTTCCCAAGTTAGAAGGAATAATTTAAATAAATTATTGATTCCGATTGCGTGTGCCTAAGTAAGGCGGACCCGGTTCGCTCTTTTGCCTTTTTAAACTTTAACTGCCATTACTTACACCTAATTTTAACATCTTTATAAAAAAAAAAATATTTGGCGTATACTATACGAATTTATTGTGCAGTTAATTGATTTTTTTTTCTTTAGTGTTTCTTCAGATTTAGACATTTGACACTATCTTCTCACATTTTCTTGTCTTGCCAGAACTGAAGATGTACAATACCCTATAAGTTACTTTTTGTGGATTGATATCTATCTCTATAATCCTAATCATCCTATCTTTACTCCTCCGCCTATCTATACCTCTCTGTGCTTATTTATAGAATCTCATCTGTGATATTTTTCACTGCTTCTCCGTTGTGTGGTTAATAAAATATTCACGTTGCAAGTACCCAATTTAACACATATTTCCTGATGTCCTCAAAATCGCAAGAAAACTTGTTATTTTCAACATAACTACTTAATTTGTGCTTATATTCATATATAATTTTGCATTTGATTTTTTTCTTTCCATGTAAAAAAAGGTGATAGAGAAATCTATTTACTTACATTTATATAAAAGAATAATGAAGTAGCTAGCCAACTCATTTCCCTACCACTAAAGTGCATGTAATTTTATTCGAGTGTACAATCCATATAGCCAATAGACCAGAAGGTAGGGAAGAAACTCGGTCGCTAATTATTTTAGAGTGTAAGACAAGTGTCTGAAACTCAGTGTTCGTCTTGTATTAACAACATTTCATGCAATAATAAAATAATATTTTAAAAATGTAGAATCTTATTTTCAATTTGTACAACATTTTGATAATTTTTATTATATAGAGAAATATTAATTATACAAAATATATCTCAAATATCTATCTATCTATCTAATACACTGGTACGTTTTTTCCTCCTTATAAGGTTTTTTTTGTTATTTTATTTTATTTTTATTAGTTTTATGTAGTATAAAATAAATTTAATTTTTTAACTACTAAGAATTTTTCATATCTAGAATCTAGACTAAATAAGCCTGAAAATTATTATAAAACTATTTCCAAACTTCATGTATTCATTAACTAGTATTTCATTTTTTATTAATTTTGTATTTTATCTATTTTTTTTTTCTTTGAATGATTTATTGGTTTTAGTTGTTTTTGGTTTTTCCTATTATAGTTTTTCTATAAGAAGAAGTAATCTTAACAATTGTTTTTTTTTTTTGTTTTTTTTGTATCGAAAATATAAAACTAATTGATTGTTTATTACGAAGCTGGCTTATCGATAAATAAATGAGAGTGATTGAGATTGAATTGTATTGTGACACTTGGCAACAGTGTTTTGTTACTGGTGGGCTCGTCTTTTTGTTTTTACTGCTATAACTAGATCAAGGTCCGCTGCTATCTCACCTTGCGCAACTATGCTAATATTCAAATGCCTCGAGGAAAAAATGAAAAGTCTTACATTCAACTCTTTATGTTTTGGTTTTTATTTTTTCCATATTGTTTTACTGTTTTTTGTTTTGTTTTTTTTTTTTAAATTAATTCTATACATGCATATTCAATTGCAAATGTTGATAAACATAAGCGATGATGTATATGAAATTAATATATACGAAATTAATATTTTCTTTGCGGTTAAAATATGCAGTATTATTCATAATGATGTCTGCTTGTTTCTTTTTTACATTTTATTTTTATTTTCCTTGATGAATGTGCATTATAAATGACTAACGCGGTGAATAAACTAAATGATAAGATTCAATTGTTTCTAGTCTCACGATATGCACTTAAATTAATTGTTCGCATTTCCGTACGTATTTTATTAGATAATGCTGTTAAATCAATTGTCTCCTGTCTTTATTATCATTTATTTATTTAAGTTATTAGGCATCTCACCTTGATAAGTTTCTACCTATCTATTTTCGTTCTTTTGATTCAAATTTCAAATATTTATTATATTTTTATGTTGTTTTAAACTTCTCAATCACTAACAATCTGCGTTCGATATCCTAGTTAATGAGAAATGTTCCATATTAATAATATTATTGATAATGGTGTTAATGACGGACCAGTTCGTACTGAAATGACAAAATAGGGTTATTCCATCGTTTATATCGGTTTTAATTTTACCTAATAAGTTTTTCGGCTCCCCAGTTTATTAAATTTAGTGCGGAATCTTTTCAGATCTGTAATCTGTAATGTTTAACAGAGAGTATAGCTATTTTTTTACACTAACTTGACTTAATTTTTTTATTTGTTATAATAAATTATGACTTCCAGGATTTCCAGTAAATGTATATGCATATTTATTTAAAATTAGCTTATTAGACTAATAATGACTGATTGTCATCCTTTTTGTTCCATGTGTCAATGTACTTATGATTTTTTTATTTAGTCGGAATGTGTTATAATTTTGTCCTACAATTTATCTGACATAAAGAAATAAATTTAAAGCCTTGAAATGCATTAAAAACAAATATGTTTTTGCAGGTAAATATTTTTAATTTACATTTCCACATTCTCATGTAGTTAAATGGTCACGTGCATTTGTAAAAGTTAATGTATTAAAAGAGTATTTAATAAATGAACGAATTATACTTTCACCTCTTGCCTTTATCGTTAAACCTATTTTTTTTCGTAATTATACAGGGATATTTGCTTGTATAATTATTTAATTTATATATTAGCATAATAATCCCTGAGTGTACGAAGAAAAGCAAGACTACTTTGCAAATATAAATTAGCAGTGGGTTTACGTCACATTTAAATTAGTTTGATTATGCATTGGCTTATTAAAATAGTAATGAAATTGGAATTAATTAATTAGAATCCTCAAATTCGGCACGTTTATGCCAAATTGGATGTGCCAATATGCCTGCTAAATTAGATGATTATTGCCGTCCTATAAGAGCCTAAAATAATTAAATAATGTGTGGAAAATTTACCTAAAATCAAAAATCTAGCTCTATCTATGGTAACCAATGGGAGATACGACAAAACTTATCTATTAAAATCAGTTACTGCTGGTGCAATCAGTTTTTTTATTCGACTGACCGAAACAATAAAACTCCAAATAAACATTAAAGTTACGTCCACCTTTTTGAATTTTTTCGGGGGTAAAATGTTTTGAACTTTTTGGAATGTTTCCGTCGGTTACAGGCTATTAGCTCTAAGTGTGCACAATTTAAAGTATCTAGCTTATCTGGAAGTAGGTATACGTTAATGTAAGTGAGTGCGAGTCCATGTACGTGGCTTTTTATTTTAGAGTATTACAGATTAGGTATTGGGTTTTATTACTTAGCTTGACTTGAAAACAATGATTTTTATTACCTTGAATACAAAAAGTAAGACCTTAAACGTTTTAATCGTCCTCCTGATTCTGCGAGCTCTGAATGCGGAAAGGTAACTAAAGTTTTTTATGGTTTTCATGTTTATAATCCGCTCTCTAACGCCTCGTTTTATAATTTGATGGAAAGCTATTCTGTTAAAAATACAGGAGCGACTTAATGTAAGTTTCAGAGTCCTGTGAAAAGGTTAAGAGATCTTAATGTGGTGTCTTGGAGTATTCTTTTAGTATAAGTGTGGTATGCTCTAACAGAATGTGTAAGTCTAGCATTCGTATGGTTTGAAGAGTTGTTAAAACTCCTTGCTATATCCAGCAATATATTAATCCATTATTTTTTCCTGCTTCCAGTATTATTCACGTTTGGTTAATTATGCTCAAATCGTATTTACTGAGTTAGTCACTTAGAGAAACTTAGAAACTATGTAACTATAACTTAGATGCAAGAAGTAATCATAAAAAAATGCTCATTAAATATGACGCAAGTACATCTTTAATTTACATGTCATTCCATTAGAAATGTTTTATTTACACTTGAACGACCCTGATCTTGACTTTGACATTGAAATTACATTAACTCCTTTGAACATACTCTCTTCTGATTACTCGAAATCCATCCGGCGTAATAACTTTTTTTTTTATTCTATCTTCATTTCACATTCAAGAGTCTTCCTCAAGATGATCAGTCTTCAACTGTCCAAAGATAATCATACAAACGCCACTAATATTGTTTTTTGACTCTATTTTTTGAGTTTAATTTCACGGTGTCACTCGCGGAAAATAGTGGCCTCTTGTTTCTGAGCTGTTTAATTTGTTTTTTTCAACTCGTTCTCTCTGCTCTCTCTTGTCTCTGTGTCTAATTGTCTTTACTTTCTGTATATAATTAAAACAGAGTAAACCACTTAATGAGATCCCCGGGATCTCTATATTAAACATCCTTCTGTTTTTTATTGTTGTTTGAGAAAAGTCACTTAATATTTTTTTTTTAATAATATTTTATGAAATATTTCCTCCTCTCTTATTTTTTAATAAAGGACTTAATTATAAGTGAGTCTTTATATCCCCTCCCCCCTTATAGCCAAAACAATATTATTAATTTTTCTTTGTGTTGTAATTTTCTTTTCTTGATATTATTTTATGCTAATTAATTTTGTGATATATTTTTGAATCTAATAACAATATTTGAAAAATTGAACTAGGTCCCATCTAAAACTAAGACTAGTGAAGATTTGCAATCGCGATCGCGAACATGAAACTCTTTTACGTTTTAGATAAAAAAAATTTTTAGAAAACTTAATTGCACTTATGTACCTACTTTTAGGTAATTGAGTGACGGAAGAATGGAAGAATACGCCACTTTATCCATTTACATAATTAGTATGAAACAAATCGAATTTCTCGCTGAATCAATTTCAAGTTTATTTAGAGGAAATAACTTGCCGTTTATCAGATTAACTAGCTACACCAAGATTAGATGACGTTTCGGAAAATGTTATTTTATATTTATCGCATTGAATGGTTTATTAAAAAAAAATTGCGCATTGTTAGCTCATCGTGTTTGCGATTTCTCTTTCACTACAGGGTGCATTTCAGTAATTTTGTATCAGTGATCGTAGTTCAATTTCTTAGTTTTATACATTTTGCTTCCGAGTTTACCGAAGGTAACGGAAGTATTGTGTTCACTTTTGAGAACGAAAAACTTGTATGTCTTCGATTTTAAAAATTCCAAGACAGAAATCTGTTTCAGACATTAGGGAACACTTTTGGTCTCGTGTCTGTCTGCCTGTCTGTCGGTCAGTGTGTCCGAGAATTTTGAAACGTCCTACAATAACTTTATTTAGAGATTTAGATGAAATTTGGTAGACATGTTAATTTCACCAATGCTCAGGACGAGTTCGTTGGACAACGTTATCTGTCCAAGCGTGACGCTTACGTAAACGTGAACTTCAAATTTAAAATTGGAATTTTCGGTCGGGAAAAAAATCAAACCTTATCTATTCAATGAGACGAACATTTTTTTCAGATACAATTTTTTAGTAAAACCTACAGCGACACCCCTATGAAGTGTTAAAGATCGCTAAAAACTGTTAATTGTTCTTACACAATAAACCATATAACAATAAAGTATTATAACAATAATGTTAATGTTAATATAACAATAAAGTACATGATAGGATGCGAGGAAGCTATGTGCCACACTAATTGGCAGTCTATTTTAAGTTTTTTTTTTTTATAGGGAATATATGAATACCGATTTGTCAATCATTGTTTTAGAATAGAACATTTGATTGATTATGAAAAAGTTCAGCTGTTCTTTACAGAATATAAACATTTTCATTGATAGAAAATAGAAACGAGCGTTATCTATTGCACCAATGTTCATTTTTGATAAACAAAACTGTTGTTACTTCTCTATTCATTTAAATTGGTTCAATGGAGAAT
This sequence comes from Gerris buenoi, assembly GCA_001010745.2. Taxonomy (NCBI): domain Eukaryota; kingdom Metazoa; phylum Arthropoda; class Insecta; order Hemiptera; family Gerridae; genus Gerris; species Gerris buenoi. The sequence continues at coordinate 588,738 of KZ651079.1, read as the reverse complement.
CATTAGCCCGCGAGTTAAAAAAAAATGGTTCGTCGAACTTGAGGGGGTATTTCGATAAAGTATTGATTGGATGGAATAGTTTGTTTATAAAAGATATTAGGTCTGGTATTGATCGAATGCTGAATAAACAATGGGCTTTGTGATTATTTTTTTGTTTTGTTATCGTAACGATGATGTGTTGAGCCAAGTCTTTAGTTGATGGGGTTGAAAACAGCTGGATAGGAGTCAAGGACTGAATATGTTTGAATTGCTATTATTTCAATATGTACTTGTTTTAAACGTTCCCTTGGGAGTTTTATTAGTCTGAAAGCTAGGCTCTTGGACTCTTAGAGGAAGAATTTGTTTTGTAAAAAAGTTGTTTTTTTTTCCTTTCAAACTAGTCAGTGTTCTGGCGTCCATACAATAAGGATAGTTAGAAGTTTACTTGCATTCAAGACTACTTAAACGAGAAACTGTTTTGTGACGTCATATGTAGTGGGTCGCTCTTTATCTTGCAATACCAATTCAATTTCTTCCTATTTTCCTAATGTTTTCTCGCAGTGCTTAGATAGTAGTTCAGCTAGGCGAGAACTTTCGTTCAACCTCTTTATTGGTAGAAAAAAAAAAATTAATTACTTGTATAATATGAAATTTATATCATGTATTTAATGAAATAAAGTAGGTGGTAGAGAAAAATGGAAAAAATAAATTCTTAATTATTTAAGAACGAAGAAAATAAATCAACTTGTGAATTTTTAAAAATTGAGGTTGAAAGAATGGAATAAAATAGATTTAAATATGAATAAATAATAAATATTTTTTGGTACTTCTTTAGATTGTTACTCCCCTATATTTTTTAGAATATAAATAAATGACTGACTAAATAACTATTAAGTCAAAGGGATGTTTAGTCCAATGCAATTTGGGACAAAGGAATATCCCACTTCTGCTTTTATAAGGGGAGTAACAGTCTAAAGAAGAACATTCCATTCACCTATCAGAAGAAGTGCATTTTTTTGCAATTTATATATGTGTGTGTGTTTTTTTTTAAAGCTGCTAATAAAACTTAATTAAATTAATTGAATTAAATGTTAACAACCTTTAATTTGTCGATCCTTCAAGTTAAGTGTTAGGATCTTATCTTCAAGTAATTTGTAATACTTAAAATATTTTAGCTGCACTTCTTTACTCATGGTTGGTTTTTTGTCTGATTTAGAAATATTGTTTTTCTTTATTATTAATATTTAATACTTTCATTTATGTTTTTTTTTTATAACTTTGAATTGTTTTTATAATTCTTTTAAGCCGATTTGGAATAGGCGTTTTAAATCCTTCAGGCTGGGGCTTATGTTTAATACTTTTATCTTGTTTTAATCCTTTTATATAACATATATAT
>KZ651079.1:544354-587255 GCA_001010745.2 Gerris buenoi | reverse complement strand
TTTTTTTTTTTTTTTTTCATTCTTCAGCATGACTTATTTTACGACTCCGAATACCAGAATTTTAAGACTGAAATCCTTTTCAGACACCAGGGGACATTTTTGTGAACCACAATATCTTAAAAACGACTTGATCCAGTTTAATAAAATTTTGATATTAGATCAGAATTAATTCATTGTTTGGCCCATTAAGTTTCAACCCTCTGGCCCATTTATTTCTCTTTTGCATACTCAAAAATGATTTTTACTTCCGAATTTACCGAAGCTCACAGATGGTCCATATTAAATATAATATTGAATAGAAATTAGTGTGACTCTACTTGCAATCGAAATAGGTTCGAACAACCCCACTTTCGATTCCCATATGACCAATCTTTAAATTTTTATGTGATTCAGCATATACTTTTCAATTGAATTTCTTAAATAAAATGGCAACCCTGCTTGATTTTTTTTTAATAAAAAGAACGGGGGAAAGACGTATAAAAATTTACTCCAAATCGGTAAACGATATCTTTGTCACATACTTTTACCATTCTAGCTTTAGGGGAAAGAATTTAATTCTTACAATTAATTATATACAACTTTTAATTGGTATTAATGTGTTTCCTACTTTTATTTGAATGTTGGAAAAATTATGTCTAATTTCATTCACGAGTACTATTGTTACTCCACTTTGTGTTATCAGAATATAAATTATTATTATTTATTTAAGTAAATATCTGTTAACTCAAAGTAATTTTTAGTCCAATGTACATTGGGACAAAGGAATATCACATTCTGTTTATACAAGGGGAGTAACAGTCTGAAGATGAACATTCCGTACATCTTCTTTAGATTGTTACTCCCCTCTGTTTTCTTTATGAGGGGAGTAAACAACTAAAGAAGTGCCAAATTATAAAGGTTATTTCACGAGAAATAACCTTTGATATCATGAGAAAGTTAGAAATATATAATCGTTGTCATTGCACTGGAACAGGGGGATTTCTTATATTTATTATTTAAAGGTTAATGTCCTAAAGGGGTGGTTTGGTCCCTGTTCCTACATCAAGGGTCTTAAAAATTGAATTTAAAGGAAAGTATTTTTTCATAAATTGAAACATGCTAACGCCATATTTTATTGTTATATCTTTTCAAGTAACAATTGCGTTTCTTTTTATTTATCTCTATAACTCCATATTTTTTTTTTTTTTTTTAGCGTTATACAATGATGTTATTTCAAATATTGTTTTACTCTCTTTAAAACTTTAAAGTATTGGATTACTTATTGTTGTTCTTTTTAATAATTTATACCGTCCATATGTTACATCTTTTCAAGTAACAATTGCGTTTCTTTTTATTTATCTCTCTCCATATTTTTTTTTTTTTTTTTAGCGTTATACAATGATGTTATTTCAAATATTGTTTTACTCTCTTTAAAACTTTAAAGTATTGGATTACTTATTGTTGTTCTTTTTAATAATTTATACCGTCCATATGGTGTAAGTCACAGAAATAAGTCGTGCACTAAAAAAAAACTCAATAAATTAGATATACTTGTTCTACAGTTATTGTTCTTAGTCCTCTTTGTTATAAGAGCTTGTAACAAGAATTTCTAAACACTATTTTAAAATGAAATTGTATTTACCTGAAATGTAATTGTTATTATTGTTGTTCATATTTTTCCTTGATGATTTATTTTTTATATTTCAATCGCCGAATAAGGTAATCGGTTTACTTTACGATATAAGGTTACATAATTTATGTACCCGCGCTTGTAATTAGACGTTCAGTTATATTTCATTCTATCTTCTAATTGCACTAATAAATTTTTAAAATGCATACCCCCTTCGCCTTTTTATAATTTCATAAATCCACATAAAAAAGTAGATAAAAAAACGGAGGGAAAAAAATTAATTTATGACTGTTTAATTTAAGGTTGGTAATGGATAGCGAATGAGAAATGGCTCGAAACGATTCTCTAATTTGGCTCAGGCTTATATAATATATCTTCTGTCTTATTAATTCTTATTTAATTTCTGCTGCATGGCTTGCATTTAAGGATATTTAATAAAAAAATGAAAATAAATAAACTAGTGCTGTTAATTTATTTGTTTATTTTTTTCTTTGTAGAAATAACACTTTTAGAATTTACCGTGTCTACTCATATCCAAAAATGTGGTCAAGTTGTGCCCAGGTTGATTAATTATACACTTTTTACATTTTTGCTACTGAGTTTACCGAAGGTAACGGAAATGTGTGATCATTCTGAAAAACGTCTTGTTTTATTATAACAGTTGGTAGTACCCTTTTATATCTAATTTATGCAATAAATGGATCCACGTCTTGTTTTATGTTTCTAAGTGCAAAGTTTTCTATACAGATATCCATTTCAGACAATAGGGAACATTTTTTTGTCTCATGTCTGTTTGTCGGTCTTGCTATCAACATTTTTTCAAAATACCATATCTTAAAAACTACTCGCCTGACTGTAATGAAATTTGGATGGTATGTATAATTAGCCTATTGTTGGCCCTATATTAAATTACCGTTGCAAATTTAATATTACTTACAAGTAAGTGTGACTATCTAAATCGTATGTGACCGCTAAGAAGCTATGTACCATACAAATTGGTAGCAATAGAATTTACACATAATGTCGCATTAAAATCGAATGCTACACGTATATTCACTTTTTAGATATACCTGTATTCATTTCATACTAGTATTATATACTTTATGTTTACGTATATTGTATTCGTTTATTCCCAGTTCAATTTTTTAATTAAGCCCACGTATATTGTATCCGTTTATTCCCAGTTCAATTTTTTAATTAAGCCCCATATCTAGATAAATGTCATTGTAGGAAAACAACAAGACACCTACTTGTTTTTAGTTTCTCTTATAAAGAGAAAGTATTGTGAAATTGGGGGGGAAAAAATACGAGGTATGATTTTCTGAGGTCCTGAGTCCAAATATGTAAATGTATTTTAAAAAATGTCTTTCTGTTGACTGTGCGCACGGGTGGAGCCTAAACTACTTTAGCGATTTTGATGATTTTTACCGATTTTGATGAAATTTGGCATACATATTCAAAAAAATCATACCCCGAGGCGAAATGGAGAAAAGAAATTTAGCTCGAATTTTGGGGGTGCTACCCCAAAGTGTTTAGGGGTAAAAGTCTGAATAAACGTGAAAAAAATTATTAGTCGAAAACGTTCTGACTATTTTGATAAAAAAACGATCTAACAATATAAACCGCTTTTCCCGGGAAAAATCTAGAATCTAGTTTCTGAGAAAATAACTTTAAACGCGGGCGGAGAGGTCGGGTTAAATTCCCCGCCGAGGAGAAGCGATTTTTATGATACAGTTTGATAAAATGTTCAATAATAATGAAATATACATACGAAAACTAATAAATAGAAAACAATGGGCGGCTAAGTAACTATGAACTCGTATGTGAAAAAGTTTGTCAGAGTTGTTCGGACCGCTTTTTTAAATTTCTCTGACCTAATTTTATAACTTAATTTTTTGTATTTTAACCGAACTTTTATCTCACCTTATGTGTAGATTTAACTATTAAACTCTAACTTAACTCTAAATAAATAAAAATAATGAATGTTTTTTTATTAATTGTAAATTCAGATAAAACAGTAAAAAAAAAAAGTTATAACTTTTCATTGAATTGCTATACACTATAACTTTACAGTTAAGTACAGTTCTGTTAAAAAAATTGTAATAGAAATATAGCTGATTTATAAGTTTGATATTATCTTTTTTTTATACATTTAGATTCGTTGAATCAAACTATCTCATTAATCGATCTTTAGTTGCTTGAAGTTTCTTAATCAAAAGCTTTTAACTTTCTGTCACTCGTATATATTTATTTACATACTTTATGACGATCGTGGATAGTAAATTATGCGTTTCGTAGCTGTTAAAACATTGATTTATTTCGATTATACAGTCTGTTTCTTAAAGTACTCTGATTTATAAGTGAAGACCATTCAGCTTATTGCAAAATCATCTGGTTGCTAATGATCGTTTAGATCTAATTTCTTGTTTTGAGGACTCCTTGTTACACTAATTTGTTTCTCGTATTGTTTATTGCTTTTGAATTTATTTTGAAAGGCCTTTTAGTATTGATTTTTTTAAAAATTATAACCACTTGATTGTTAAAACTGTTTTATAGTTTATACTTGTTAAATAGTTAAGTTGCTTTCAAAGAATTATTTTAAAGTTATCTGTTTTCGAAGCCTCAGAACCTTTTTGTTTCTTGTTAGGTAATCAGTTAGCTTAAAAAAAACTGCTAATTTCTTCGATCGATCTTTTCATTTACCGATTGTTGATAATGNACATATTATTATTATACATATGCAGTGTGTATTCTAACATATCATTGCTATAAAATTATTCAGTAGAATTATAGGCTACTAATATTTTCGTTGTACTTTTTAAATAAACTGGGCTAGTACGCCTGATATATTTGTCTGGTTAGTAGCTATACTACCTTTAAAAAGAATTTTCATCCTCTTATATGTGATTTGCTAGATTGACATTCTTTTGATTTTTATACTTTCTTATACTCATATAAAGAGAAAATATTGTGATGGCGCGAAAAATTCAATTTTGAAATGTTGATACATTTATTTACACGTTGAGGTCTCCTGAGTCCAATTTTTTTTTTTTTTTTTATTAAATTCAGCCTGCCGTTTGCGCAGACGCGTGGAGTAACTTAACTGCTGGGCCGATCTGACGAAATTTGGTATACATGTTTAGTAAAATTATACCCCGAGGCGAAATCGACAAAACAATTTTAGTTCCAAATTTGAAGCGCTACCCCTCTAAAGCTCTGAAAAAAAAATTCTGGAAAATGGTTCTGACGATTTTTATTAAAAAATTGCACAATGTAGTCCGTTTATACAAATCTAACGATATAAGTTGTTTTCCCTGGAAAAATCTAGTTCCTGAGACAAAAGCTTTTAACGCGGACGAAGAGATGCTTCGGTTCCATGCCGAGGAGAAGATTTTGATGAAATGTTCAATAATAATTAGATGCACTTACAAAAACTAATAAATAAAAACACTGGGCAATGTATAAGTAATTATGAACGCATGTATGAGATAGTTTGTCTGAGTTGTCTTGGACCGAATTTTATTATTTAAAACAGTTCTTCTGTACTTAAGCTAGTAGGTGTGATGGTTTATTAACTTAGTCAAAATTATATCTGAAATAGTGATTTGAATAAATTTTTTTTATCTCTGATGATGTCAGCTATCATATATTATATCAGCTATTTTATGTTACACTCTTAGCTCGAAATACCAATTTGAATCAGATATACTGAAGTATTAGTTTTACTGTGCCGATGATTTATTGAGTTGTTAAAAACTTAACTAGCTTTTAAATTTGCATATGATCTGCTAACACATTATCCTCGTTTATTTATTTGCTTCATTAGACTTTTTAGCATCATAGTACTGATGTGAATTAGAATCATTGATATCTTAGCCCTACTTAATTATTAGATCCCTTCTGTATTAGCTTTTTTATATACTGGTGTAAATCAGAGCTGCCGTTAAATAACTTAATAACTCTGCTAATTTATTAGCTGTATCTTTGTAGCTTTTTATGGTAACGATTTGTATACACTAGATAAGTTCCACTAGATCATTAATTTAATAGTTTTTCTGATTTATTGTATCTTCTGATATCTTTTGAATCGATCTTTATTTCTAGCAGCTCTTAAACTCTTAATACTATACCTTAGGTATTTTGTAATATAGGCTTTGTGGCTATTTTAGTTAAGTTTAATGCTTTTGACTAGGTCTAAAGTTCATTGGCTTCACATGTTATGTGTTTATTAGGGATTCTTTGTACTTATCGCTTTATTCTGTTTTATTTTGGTTCTTCCGTTTTCACAAATGCCCTTGCTAGTCTAAGATCACTTTCTGGTGACCTGGATTTTATATTTGGGCTTCTAACTATTAGAGAAAAGAATTGATTTAGTCTTATCTGAGTTCATTAGCTTTGCAGACAAAATAATGCAATTAGTTTTTAGGTTTTGAGGTCTCATTTTCATACTATGAGTTGTAATAAGTGGTCCCCTTTATTTTATAGTTATTACTTTCGTGTCATTTATGTCATTAGCTTGCTGGTCTCAAAATTTATGAACTTTTATTGTTAAATAAATACTTTTTGTCTCATTTTTAAGTTTTACAAAATGTCAGCATAACTTACGAGGATTATAATTTTGAGAAATGGTGGAAATGAACAATTACTTTTTTTCTCTTCTGTCCAAAATCTCACTATGTTATTTTTGTTAGTATTATGACTTTCACACTATGCAATTTTCTCTGGTGTTTGTTAGACTAGTTCAACACAGAAAATTGCCCAGTTTAAAAAAACATTCAGAATATTTACAGCATTATTTAATTCTTTATGTTCAGTTTTTAGTTTAGGTTTGAATAAGACACTGTCTTATACTTATTAATCTATCCCACATACTAATAAAGTATACAGGGTTGCTCAATTTTTGCGAACTCTACCATATCTTGAAAACTACTTGTTCGGTTCTAAAGAAATTTATGTGGTAGGTCATAAATAGCCAAATAGCCCATTGTTTTGTGATTTTATCATCAATTATTGTCTAGTTTATTTAATTTTCCCCTCCTTTTTATAAAGCTTTTACATATTGTTTAAAATTATATTTTACATGCATACAAATACCAATTTAGCACAATATATTAAGCGGAGACAGTTAAAATATAGGACCAACAATGGGCTACTCATGATTTACCATTCGAATTTCACTAAAATCGGACGTGTAGTTTTTAAGATATGTATGTTGGTTTGCAAAATTGAGGACAGGCAGACAGACAGCACGATACCGAAAATGTTCCTTGACGTTCGAAACGGATTCTTGTCTTGGAATTTTTAAAATCGGGACACATAAAATTTCGTTCTTTTGAAGGATCAAGTAACCTAACCTTCGGTTAGCTCGGAAGCAAAATGATAAACGCTTTGTCAATCAATTTATTTTGTGTAGTAGCAATTTTTAACGAAAATTCAGTTGTACTACTCTACAGTTTTTTTTTAATATCTTAGTAATATTTTTCATTTGACACACTTCTCTGTTTATCTTTCGTTCTCTCTATTGATTATTTCCTCGTATACTACTTCAGAATTCTTAGAAAATTTCTGAAGCAATATGATCGGTAAAGCTGATGCGACAATATTTACGTAATAGTCGCTTTCGCGGAATGTGCCAGTTTGCTAGATTGCATTTTATCTAAACCATCATTGTGTCAACTATAAACTATCATTACCCACCTTTTTTTTAATATACTTCCATTCAATATTAGCGATATGGCACGTAACTGAGCAATAGATTAGGATTAGAGATCGGTAATAATATGGAAAAGTCATATATTATAATGCTGAAATATGTTCCCTTATAAATATTTATGAGAAGTCTATCTATACTTTGTCTTACGTTTTTACTTTCTCATATAAAGAGAAAGTATTGTGATGGCGCAAATATTAGATTATGATTAATTTACACGTTTTGTAGTCCCCTGAGTTCAAAAAAGTGGTTTTTAAAAAACGTCCGTATGTCGTCTGTGCAGACGCATGAAGCCTAAACTACTGTGCCGACTTTTACGAAATTTGGCTTACATGTTCAGAAATCAGCTTCAAATTTGGGGGCGCTACCCCCCCAAAACTCTGAAAAACGTAAAAAAAATATATTTCTCGAAAACGGTTCCGACGATTTTGAAAAATTTAAATTCGAATCCAACGACATAAGCCGTTTTCCTGAGTAGTTCCCTACCTGATCTAGTTCCTGAGAAAATAACTTAAAATGCGGACCGAGAGAGCCCAGGATTTTGGGTTCTATTCCCGGCCCAGGAGAAGTTATTTTTATGATAAATTTAGATGTATGTAATTTTCAATAATAATTAAATGTACATACGAAAACTAATAAATGGAAACACTGGGCTGAGTAATTATGAACTCGTATGTGAGAAAATATTTCTGAGTTGTCTAGTACTGATTTTTGTATTTTTTCGTTTCAAGCTGTTGCATGAAGATTAAGTTAAAACAAGAAATAATGTTTGGTGGACCATCAATCCAATTTAATAGACCGATTTAAATAAAATTTGGCAGTTACGTTGATTATTACTCGGCGCTAAGCATATAGGCTGCAGACCGATTAATGCTTTGGAAATGACAATGTATAATCTTTTTTTACATAATAATACTTTTTAATTTATACTAGTTCCTGCAAATATCACACTAGTTCCAGCGAATATCTATGAGTAGAAAAGGGATGCACAAATCCAAATTTAAATAATTACATACTCCCTATAAATCTATTTTACATTTTTAAGTTTAGAAAAGCTATACGCTGGACATTACTAAATTATTTATTTCCTATCTCTTCATTACTCTTTTGTATCAATCAATCAACATACTATAAAGCCGCATGGCTAACTGACTGACTCACTCACTCACTGACTGACATTAATGTTTGCCCACTTCCAGAAGAGCTAGAGACTTGCGGTTTGCGCCATTCGACGCGCAATGTCCGCATTGTGAACCCGAAAAATTGCCAAAATTTCACTTTTCCCACTCCTTCCCCCCCTAAAAAAATAAAAATGGCCGACTTGATTTTTAAGCTGCTTTGGGGGCTTATTGCGGCTAAACGGTAAGTCGTATTGAAAAACGGATAGCACCAGCGGTAACTGATTTTAAAAGATCTACAACATTGGTCCTATGACTTTTTGTCGTACCTCTATCGGTTGTACCCTAAATGGTGATAATTTTGGTATTTTTTTATTTTTATTATTTTCCATTTTTGACTTTGAATGTTCATAGTTTCTATAATTGTTGACCGATTTTATTTCTGATTGGGGCGTTTGAATCTCACACTAATGCTCTTTAAATTGAGTATATTTTATTTCATTAGTTCGTCCTACTTGCTAAGAACTTGAGAGTAAACTTTTTCCCGTCGGCCGTGTCACGTGACCACTTTTTTTGGTTTTAAATATTGTGTCGTATATCATTTGAAAGGTCTTGCTGATTACTTTATTGTTGTGATATTTTTTTATTTTTAAAAAATTTTGTACGGATACTTTTGTACCGATTTGTACTTTTGGTTTAGGTTAATAAGGTGAAATAATTTTTTTATCTATTATTTTAATTTAAATATTTGTTTATTAGCTTAAATAATGGGCTTTTGCATTGTTTATTTTTTTAAATATATTTTTGGTACCTATGGGTACAGGGGTACAAATGTACTTTTATTATAACACCTACTTTATGTATATCGTTAAAAAGCTCTTGAATAGACCTTTCAATATAGTATGTAGTGTTTTGTGATATTTTTAAATTTTAGGGGGGTAAAATTGAAAAAAGTCCTTATTTAGCTGTTTTTATTAATTGGTTGCTTAGGTTTTGGTTTAAAATGAAAACATTGTTATTATTTTTTACTCCTCTTTTCGTGACGGTTACGAATATACCTCATTTATTTTTTTATCTTTAATTTGAATTTTTTGAGTAAAAAAAATCACAGGGATGGCTTGACGATTTTTCGGAAAAAGTCCAAGTTTGTCTGATCTTTATGAAATTTGTCATGCTTATCAAAATGAAAAATGCAAGACGAAAGTACTCTCGGAATTTTGTTTCCACGACTTTTAGTTTCCGAGAAAAAGCCACTCAAAGTTCAAATGTGGCAACTTTTAGAGATTTTGATTGGACATTTCTCGGGCTTGAAAAGTGATAAATTGAAAAAGAAGGGCATATTTGTAATCTACTCGACGGTGACTTTAAAACGACGTATAGTTTGTATGGGGTTGTCGACAACTTTTTTTGTACACATTTTCAGGCTCTAAAGTGGGACCAACAAATGGAATATTAATAAAAAATTATTATTATTAGAAGTAGTGATCTAATATTAATGAAACTTTGTATGCAAGCCTTATTTAATATCAGGAACTCGGGAAAAAATGAATATTTGAACTTTTTAGTACATATTTGTACTTTTGCTACAAAGTGTACTTTTGGTACAAAGTATACTTTTTTTTATTTTTTATTAAATTTATTACGTTACCATAGTAGTACGTACGTAATGTACGTTAACATTTGGAGCATGTTGAAGGCTTTGTTTCTCTGAAAAAATATGGTTAGAACCAATGTAATTAAATATTTACTGGACCAGTGTAAGAAGAGACAGAGACGGGAATATGTCCGACTTTCCTATTCCCCCCCGTCACTCCTGTCACTCCACCTTACTCAAGCCCCTCTACAATTCCACAGCCTAAGATACTAGCTCACTTTCTTACCTTTGCACTGTTTGTTTACTTTCTCATATATAGACTGCAAATTATAAAACTGAATAATTACAACCATCTACAACTTTACCTGATCTTGCAAATACCATTACTATATAAGTACCTGGCATTTATCTACCTGGCCACTCGACGGGCAAAGGCTGGCCGTAGGCCAGCCAAGACCGGCGAGTTTCTTTTATTATAGTATGCCCAGTGTTTAGTTCCTTTTTATAGGGTGCTAGTAGTTTTTGAAAACGTGACGCGAAATTACAAGCCGAACTTTTTTTTTTAAATGGAAAATTAAAATTGAGTTATATTTGACTCGAGGCAGTTCTATTTTGATTAGGCATCATTTGCTTACTTAATTTCCTCATTTTATAACGGCATATATTTCAAATGTATGAAATCAACCCTATTTATGTTAAAACATTTTGCATTTTTCTTTAAAAATCCATCGAAGGCAATAAAGCTATAATTTTATCTAATGCTCTACTATTAAGTTAAGTTACGTTTTTTTATATTGTGGATGCATTTTATATTTAGAGATTTAAAATGCATTTTATCTAATTTTATATATTCCTATGAATATGTAGCTATTATGTTCTGAAAGACAATATATTTTTATTGTAACGAAATGAGTAAAAAAGTGTTCTGTCAATGTTTATTATAGTGCATTGATACTACTCATCAGTTATTTATCTCCTACGTATTTAGTATTATCATCTTTTATTGTTATCACTATTATTTTATCAATTTACTGATTACTTATCATTTTATCATTGTATAGTTGATTACATTGTTGCCTCTGCCCAGTCCTTGGCCGCGAGCCATTCTGTGTCTATCATGGTGTAATGTCCCTGGTATTTTAGACCGGATTTCCATTTATCTATTTTATTTCTTTATGGGTCACAGATTTTATTTGTTTTTTTAAAGAAAAAAATAAAAAATAAATAAAATTACCTTTTTCAGAAGAATGAAATCGATTTATTCATATTTTTCAAATCTAAACTTCTTCATTATTATATATTATCTTCTTTGGCATTCATCTTAAATTATTTAAATTCTTGTTTACCTTAATCCTCAATTATTAAGTTTTATATATATGTATTACACAGTGGAGCAATATACTTTTAATTTTTGCTTCCGAGCTTAAAGACGTTAATGGAAACCTTCGGCTTATGTAATCGTTCTGAAGAACAAAAAATTTTTGAGGTTTCCGATTTCATCAATTCTAAGGCAAAAATCCGTTCCAGACATCAGGGAACATATTTGGTTCCGTGTCTGTCTGTCGGTCTGTCAGTCGGTGTGTAGCTCAATTTTTGTGAACAACATATCAACATTTTCAACGTATCTTAATAGCTAGTCGTCCATTTTTATTGAAATTTGGATGGTAGAAAAAAAAATGAATAAATATCAAAGAAAGCCCATAATAAATTAATCCAAAAGCTATGAATGAAATTAGCCCATTGTTCACATCATTAAATTTTACGAAATAAGCCGCAAGGAAGCTATGTGCCACAGTAATTGGCAGAGTATTTTCCACAGCAATTATAATATTTAGTGGATAGTTTAAATTAGATTTAATATGACTTCTGATTCTGATGGTAGCAATGAACTATAAGAAGAGTAACAAATTCTGCTAACTCTTTACATTCTAATAATTTTTTTTTTTTACATCTTTTTTTATTTTGATAATCCCCATCTTCCATTTTTGTGTACCTTTATTTGAGAAACTCTATCCTCGTATTAGAATTATTAAAATTAATTAGTACTTTCCTGCAAGTAAAATTAATTATTAATCTCCAGCACTCTTCTTTTAGCAAATTTTCGAAGAAAATTAAGCTATTGCAATGGCTTCAAAATTTTTGTAATGCGAATTTTTGAAAAAATTTTTCCATGGAAATCCGTTTTAGGCCATTCTGAATCGATTCCTAAATTCTAATTTAATTTGTTAGATTATTTATTTGAAATTTAATTGACTGATAAAATCATTTTACTATCAAATACTCACTCAACAGAATGCTTAATTTATTTTACCAATACACATATCCTTGATCTTTCAGGTTTCCAATTCTCTAAAGCTTTATTGAATTCCATTTATATTTTTTTTTCTTTTTTAATTTATAAATTAATCCATAAAGGTTAAACTGTTTTTGATCAAATCTTATACATTTTTTTAAGCGAGTTTAAATTCTTCTTTCTTTCTTAGTTTATTGATATGAGATATGACCTTATTTCTTATACCATTTTAAGACATATAACCTAAAATTTATTTTCAAAAATTACTTCTCCTAATGCTCAATCTCATTCTGCTTGTATTTTGCTTATTCCCATTGCAAGATTTAGAAAGGCTCTCACCTCTTTTTAAGATAAATTACGTTTAGAAATAATTTGTCAATACCTTACCTACCTATTATTGGACATTTGTGCTCGTAATCGTTGATGACATTGACTTTTTAAATAATTTGACTTCACTTTTCCCGCAACTTCTACAACACTTAGAAATAGATCTTTTCTGGTGTTCCACAGGGTACAATAAGCTTATATAACATTGTGGATAGATTCTGTTCAGACTGTGTCTTGCTCTGTAATTTCATTTCAGCGTGGAGTCGCTATTTTTACCAATCATTGAGACTGTAGTGTAAGACACATGTTGAAGTCGAGACGGGTTCTAGTACTAGGTCTCTGGGCGTCGGATCATGAGATTATCGCGGTATCTCTTCTTTCCGTTGCTTTACCGATTGTTCCCCGCTGTCTATTTTCAGTTTCTTGTCCCCTCCTCTTTACCGAGTCTAGTCTTCTACTTCCTCCCTCTCTAAAGTCAACCCCCTTGCAGCACGTGTCCCTCCAGCACGATCAACACCCTATATTCCTTTTTCTTTCTCTCTCTCTTTAAACTGATTTTTTTTCTTATCCTGATCTTGTCTTCGTATTGAAACAGCTGGCATTTTTTTTCAACCACAGCTACCTACTTTCTTTCGTTCATTGAACATTTCTTTTCATTAAATATTGTTTTATCGAATAATTTTGTAAAAATATTTTACGTCTATTAACATCTTAAAAGTTAAGAAGTGGGGTCTAAATATTGTGCTGCGAATCTGTCAAGAATTATTTTTTTTATTTTATTTGATTGTTTATCAAACCGTAGTTTCCACAATTTATGCTTCTATTGGTGAAATTTACTAATATGTATAATGTATAATTTTTAAGCAAGCAATGAAACACAAAGTAGATTTCCTCCCATTTTTTTTAGCAATATACGTTTTTCACTGAAGTGTAGAATTATGTTTGAATGTTTTAATAATTCTCAACATCAAAATATATTTAATTTTTTTTTATAATATATCTGCTCCTTTAAATTTGTGAACGGAATGATGTATAGATGTATGCGATGTTTTTAGAAGTAACTAAATCTTCCAAGNTTTTTTTTTTTTTTTAGCTTTCCCACTTAGTATTTAAATAACCAATAACCAGCCATGAGTAAAGACGTTTCTATCTCCTTTAGCATATTTTCCTTTTATGTAAATTAAATTAGTATAAAGTTTTAATGATATTTAAATTTTAAACATGTTATTTGAAAAAAGATATGTTTAACATTTTAATTTAATGACGATGCTGTTTATAAATTATTTTTGTTGGATATTATTATTAGATAATATATATTAAGCTACATTATATTAATATTTATTTCAAAAAATGTAAGCACGGATCAATTTTACTTCTATTCTCGCGCTATATAAAAGCAAAATAACATTTTGATATGGAGCAAAATTAAAACTTAACAAAGGAGCAGGCTTCCTTTCTTTTTATTGTCACTGATAATTATAATACAACTAGTCTGTCAATTAGTGTGGCACATAGCATTCTGGCGATCTATAACGTACTTTAATAATGTTATGCTTTTAACAAACCGTAATTGTCTAATTTATTTAATGATTTCCCTCCTTTTAATTGGAAGCTTGTCAAATTATATTTTTATTTTTTTACATGAATTAAAGTACAATTCAGCAAAATTTACAGAGCTCAAACGGTTGAATCTGGGGTTACCTACGGGCTACCATTTACCATCACACCAATTTAAAAAAAAAAAACACATGAGGACTTTAAAAGATATAAATGCAAATAAATATGTGTTATGCTAATTATGACCTATCATCCAAATTTCATTAAAATTGGACGAGTAATTTTTAGAAATGTTGGTTTGCGAATATGTATTGAGGACAGACACGAGACCATTAATGTTTCCTGATGTGTGAAACGGATTTCTGTCTTGAAATTTTTTGAAATCCAAGGCATAAAATATTGTTTTTCAGATAGATCAAATAGCTTCCGATACCTTCGGTACGACTGGAAGCAAAAAAGTATTAACTAACTTATTGTATTTATAATTTTAAAAGTTATACGCATAAAGAAAAAACGATTCATTGTTAAGAAATATTGAGAAAATAAAGTAGGGCTTTTAATATTATTGTTTTATTTCGTGGAAATTATTGCATTTATAAATATTAATTTCTATAAAAGCCGCAAATATCAATTATTGTATGTAGATTTCTTAATATTTAGTCTTGTTAATATTAATAATTGTTAGATAAAAATGGAATTTCTAAAATTTCGCCTTCCAGCTGTCTTTAAAATTTGAATACTTCTTTCATTTCTATTTAGTAGGATTGCAGCTACGTAAAATGCAATATTTTTCTAATAAATATTGATTTAATTTTTTGTAAAATAATTGATTAAAAGTTTCAAACCTGTCACTGATAAGTTTGTAGCTACAGGAGCAAAATGTTTAGAATATTTGCCCAAGGAATATTTGCCTGAGGAGGAACTGCAATTTTATAATCACCCACCCTAGAATATACGCTCAGCTGGAACTGATTTTTTTTTTTTTAATTTAAACTTGAGATGTATTCGCTCTTGAATTTGTATTTGCCTCGATGGGATATTTTAAGGACGTGCATAACGAAGATAATTCGTGACGTTTACTTTTCAACAACATTACTCAAATCTAAAATATCAATGTCTTCTCGATTCTACGTTTTATTATGAGGATATTGCAGTGGTTGTGCCTGTTTTGTGATTGCTATCGATTATGAAATGTATTGTTGATGTGCAGATGTCTGTAACATGTATCGAATTGTTTTCAAGAGCTCGACTCATTACAAGTAGGTACTCTCGGGTTTGTCTGGTCTGGTTAATATACGAAAATAATCTGACGGATAGTCTACAGACCTTTCCTAAAATCTTCCATGATAAATTTCACACGTCAGAATTTTAATAATCAGCGTGAGTGAATTCAATATTTAGTCAGTCTCAGGAAATAAAAGAAGTTAAAACAATAATGAAATTTTGAATAACCCGATTTTGAGACCATAATCTCACAAAAAATGTCCCCTGATGTCCTACTCGGATTTCTTGTCTTGGAATTTTTTGAAATCGGACACATAAAAAGTTCATTCTGATAACGATCACAATGCTCCCGTTACCTTCGGTAATCTCGAAAGCAAAATAAAACAATTTTGGTTTCTCCCAGCAAAATATCTTTAAAATACATCATTTGACATGAAGAAGCTATGTGCCACACTTATTGGTTGACTATTTTGTAATTATTTTAATTTTTTTCTTTGTAGTTACACCTTTATGTTATTGTTGATAGATGTATAGTTCTAGCACACCCACTGAAGTTTTTACGTACTAAAACAACTTATTACCTGCTTTTACCTTTCGATTTATATTTATTAAATACGTCTTTAGTTTTATTTAATAAAAGTATCAATGAAGATGTTTTAGAAGTTTCCCACAAGCTTACTATGAATGGTTCATTCTTTAATGTCATAAAATATGTGAATATTTCAAACGCTCTCTTCTCATAGAATAGGTGAAGAGAAAATATGAATGGAGTAAGGTTATTTATTCCCCTTGAAAGGAGCTGTACGGTGCTATTTTCAAGGTTTCTTAGCTCCTTGAGAAGAGAAGTAGTTGGAGTTTGTAAAAGGCAGGCAGAAAGAGAGAGAACCTAGTTATCATATAAACACTGACCTAGGCATTAACCTCTGGTTTAGGTAGGTAACGATATCTTATCCAACAGTTTCAAAACATAGATTATTGCCTGCAAACTCTCAAGTTTCATTTAACATTCAACTCACATCCTTCTTGTTAATGCTTAAATAATAATAATACTTTACTTCGGTTTCAATATTTCCTATTTACATTGTTTAAATTAGATATTAGACCCTTATGTAAATAATATACTTCCTGAGTTTAATAACTAATATTGCATAGTGTATGTTTAAAAGTATTGTTCATTGAATTCTGCTTCTGATTAAATTAAAATATTAAATAACTTAGACAGTAATGATTTGTGATAGCATAACAACATTATTAAAATACATGATAGGACGTGGGAAAGCTATGTGCTACACAAATTGGTAGTCTATTTAAAACTTTAAATAAATAATAAAAAAATAGTTGGTACTTATTCCTCTTAAGGATGAAAATTCAAGACATTTTTTACTAAGTATAGGCTTATTACCTATTTTGTTAATAATTTATTAAATAAATAAGCATAATCTTTTAATAAAAAATATGTTTTTGAAAATGTTTAATTATTTTTAAAAGCTTTTTTCTTTATTTATTTGTGTCGAAGTCAAATAAATTTATCGCGTCCCCCTCTCCTCGTAAAAAAACCTGATTAAAATTTAACTTCTTCCGGATTACCCTTAGGCTTTTATTTTTTTCAATAAGATGAATTGAATTCTGTTCTTTGTCTAAGTGTATGTGAAGATATTTATGCATACATTTCTCACGCATAAAATACACACAGAAACACCCACATACTCCATTACATTCATGCATAAGACATATGAATATGATTTATATATATGTGAAAATGCTATGCCGGATTTAGTGCCCTCAGGCTTATTTCTTACATAATATATGTTTGTAATACTGAGCCCGCACGACTTTATATTCTGGTTCTCCTCCCTATACGCACTGCAGAATGAAATATTACCTCCAAACTGCAATTAGTTCGATGCAACGACCTTTAGGAAGCTTGGCCCAAGGTCACTGACTCGCTTCGAGAATGGACCCCGGTGCTCTCCGCTTATCTCTTTAGCATCGATTTATCGGAGCCATTTGCATTTTAGGAAAACGCCCCTTTCCTTCTTTTGTGTATTGTATTCTGATTTAAGGACCTATCAAACGTTTCTGAAAAAAGAAATCTTTGAAATGGAATTTTAATTGTTTTTTGTTTTTGTTTTGTTGCAGGTACGTACTGTTTCATTTCCTGTTATTTCTCTCCTCTCTATGTAAAGTGAGTGTTTTCTTAATGTACTTGCATTTTAACTGTAATTCAACCGTTTTTACTGGACTAAAATGAAATCCCACTGCAACATACTAAATACATAGTTTTATTTCTACTACTATAATATAATATACTCTATCACTTTGTATTTTTCAAATAATTTTTTTCCGACTTTCTTTCAGTGGTCCTTATTCCAAATTCTTTTTTAAAAGATAAGACAAGAAAATATTGTATAAGATTAGAAGGGCATTCAATCAAAGGATAATATTTTACGTTACAGATCGAATAATGTTTAAGACAGCCTCAGATATTAATAGGAGGTGTAAACCTATTATCATTATATTGGGACCATTCTCAAGGAAATGATTCATGATGGATATAATTTGCTACTTAGCAGTTGCTATAAGAAAATCTCTTGAAAATGATCACTGTAATGAGTTGAAAACTGGATTTCCAAAATCTCTCACGCGGTCTTCTCCGGGAGATGTATAGATTTATTTAACTCTGGCTACGGAAATCTATGCCTATGCCATAGAAGTACAAATTTTGATATATGCACAACGAAGAACATTGTAAACCTAATCTGCAAAAAGGTGTTTTGCAGAATATTATTATAAGATTAGGGGAAATTGTTTAACACTCAAAGATTTTCTTTGTTGAAATAACTATATCAAAACAGTAGGATGTTTAGTTCAAAGAACTTTGTGACGAACATAACACTTCTGCATGCGAAGGTGATAATATCACTTTGTCGTGGTTGTATCATTGAGTCAAATTAATTACTTCAACAAGTGAATATTCACACATTAAATTAAGTTGGAAGAGGGGGGGGGGGGGGGGGGGGGGGCAAGCGAACGAGTGCCAAGAAGGGTATTTATGAGAGTAAACAGTGTATGTCGGCTAGTTTGATTTAGATCGCAGCCCCGATAATAAAACACGAATTGTTGCATTGCTTTATTCAGTTACACAATTTCTTTTATTCGATTTTTATACAGTTTTTTGTTATTTTCCTTTATTTTTATACAGTTTTTTGTTATTTTCCTGTAGGATTGCATTTATTGTACTCAAGATAGTAAATTAGTAATAATTAATTTGCTTCCCTTCTAAGTTTGCTAGTTAGAACATAAGGTGTCTTTTATCTTATTCATTAAAAAATTGCAAAACTTGTGTAATTTCAAATTTAATTTAAGCTAAAACTAAACATGATGCTTGTTTATGACGGAGTGGGTTCTATATTCGGTATTTATCTTTCGTTTTTTTTATACATAAATATATTTACTTTATTATTATTATATTAAATAGTTGCTAAACAAATAGAAGTTATAATCTTTTTAAACTTTGAACCACATGGTTTTTCTTTATTTTAAAGATCACCCTCTATTTTCTGATTATATATTGTTAATTTTTTTGATATGATAAAGGATTGCTGTATATGAAATCTTTATCACTAACAATGCATTCTTTTATTTCTTTGTTGTATAGATCCAATCTCATTTCGGCACTCTGTCATTGTTCTTAAGTTTTCCATTCTTTAATATTTTTCGCCCTGCTATAGTGAATAAATCCTTTCACTCTTTCAATATTATCTTGCTTGTATTCTTTTGCTTTTATTATGATTATCTACTTTTTTTTCATTTCTTTTCTTCCAGATCTCAGACATTGTCTCTATCTTTCTTTTGAGTCTATTGTTTTTTTTTTTGTTTTTTTTTTTAAATAAACGTTTTTGAGATGTGCTGGGTATACTGTCTTCATTTTTACCCCGTTTACATTTTATTTATGGTCACCACTTTTTCTCAATTTAAATTCACTCTCCGGTCTCTTCAGTTATTTTTATTTTTTTTTTCTCCTGCATCTTAAAACTTTCATCTCTTAAATTAAGAGATGAAAAGTGAAAACTTAAATAATTGTGTTAATGATTATTAAAACTTTCAATTATTTTTAAACTATAGCTATTGAAAGTTCTAAAAGCGTATTCTATTATTAAAATAATTAATACATTAATTAAATATGTAGAATGTTCATCATTCATTCAGACAGAGAAATACGGATTCAGTTTAAAGTCCTCCCTTGTTAAAATATTCTATATATGATAATAGAATAGTCTTTCTATTATTATTAGTCAGAGGTTTTGTGAACCACGACGTTTAAAACGATTTCAGAGATCATTATCAAGAGAGTTGCTCCTAATGTGGATTCATGAGCAACTCCACTCAATTATAAATGATCCCTGTAATGGATTTGAAATGTCGGGATTCACAATTTCTCTGGTTCCGGCGTGGATTCCTCCGAAAGCTCTGCACTTAATAGACACTAGTTGCTGAAATCTAACCTAGAATAATTCGTTTTAGGTTTCTGCACAAAGTAAAAAAGAAACCTTATATAACGGCTCTGTCTCTCTGTCTGTCCGTTGGCTTGTTTCAATTCATAAACTACTTTAGCTAGAAACATGGAATTTTGCACACAGGTACATCTCGGCATTTTAGACAACTGGACAAATTTTGGAGTTTTTAAACTTAATATTTCCAAGATGGCGGCCCAGCCAATATGGCGGGTGACTAAAAAAAAGTTTTTATGGCATGTTATACATCAATTTAAAGGTCTTGAAGTGTAGAAAAAGAATATGCAACTATTACTCTTAATATTTAAACTTAATCGTACAGAAACCGGCGATTATCGCCTCACGTACTCACGTGAAGCGCGCCTTACTTGTTTTATATCCTTGGTGAACTTTAACAATTAAACAAAATCTTTATTTTAACAAGGGAGAAATTATAATGAATTAAAATATTATGGGGTCCACCATTTATTATAAAATAAATGGTGGTTATATGTTATATATACCTATATATGTATGTATATTTGCTTCCGAGGATACCGAAGATAACGGAAGCTATGTGATCGTTCTGAACAACGAAAATATTTCGTGTCTATATGTCTCCGATTTAAAAAATTCCAAGACAGAAATCCGTTTGTACAGAATTGTTTGTTTTGCGTACAAGTCCGTGATCTTAAGAATAAACAATTGATATATGGGCAGTGGGGTGTGATTATAAAACAATGATTTATTTATATCAACATTTCCACCCTTCCAACCCCCAGAATTAAAACAAGAAAAAGCAATAATAATTTATTTACAATGTGATTGCACATTATAGTAGCCTGATATTTTTTTATCATCGAAAAATATGGGCTTAAAACGTTGGGACCGAAGTACAAATTAATATTATAATTTAAAAGAAATATACCATTCAAAGAATACCAAATAACATTTTGTTTTAAAACATGATTATAATTAAGTTAACTTTAAAAAAAGTTAAATTTAAATAAATTTTCTTAAATTAACAGAGTTTTTTTTTTACTATTTTTTACTATCTTTTTACTATTTATTATTTTTCTTACAATATTTTTTACATTCTAAAATGTTTTAATTTTTATTAATATTACATTCTATAATATATGTATGTATATTGTAAGAACAACTATACATATTTCTCAAATGATCAATAAATAAACTTTTTCTAGAATCAAAAGAAAAATAATGTTTTATTAAATATTTTCGAATTCTTGGCATAAAAGCTCTTTTGCCATATTACTTAGGCTTTCCTTTGAAGCATCAGCACTTTTTTAGTATTAATATTCTCAACTATTTCGATAAAATTCTTTTTATAAAAGGTATTACAATTTTTCGTAAATATGAGATACCACCTGGATGTTGGTATGAAAAATAAATTCTACTTAATGCATAGAAAATACCCTTTTTGTAATATTGATTTTTTTTTGTTTAATTTTAAATTTCCTTTTGAGTGATTTCTTTTGAAAATTTTCTTTGCTTTTATACTTCTTAATCTTATTTCATTTTCATGACTATTATTATTTTATTTTAGTAATCAATTTTATTATTTAGTCTTTTGTAAGATTACCATGAATACATATACTTAGCTTTTTACCGTATGCGATATTGGATTTTGGCCTTTGATATTGGATATTGGAAGAATTTTCAGCACTATAGTTATTAGATTTTTCCTTTTCAATGTGTTCTTAAATATATTCTTAGAGTTTTCAGGATCCAGTGTTTTTATTTATTTTATCCCCCCCTGTTTTTTATTTTCCATCTTACATCTATAGTGTTTCAAAAAATTTAAGATATATTTTTTTATTTTATTTTAGAAAAGAATAAAAGGGATTCAATTTTCTATCGAAAAGTCCTTTTACGGTATGAACTTGTAAAACACAAGTATGTCTTGTGTTATTGACGATTTAGAGATTTCAGGTTTTACAATTGTTTTTAAAAATCACAAAACAAGAACTTTCACTGTCTGTAGTAATTTTCGAAAAATTTTTATTCCTGTATATTTCCAATGGGAAATGCATTCTGTGATCTTTAAGAAAGCATTCGTCTTTAAAGGGCGACCTGTGTTATTACTGTTTTAATGTTGCATTGTATAGACCCTGAAAGCATTCTGCAAAATGTTATTAATTTAGCCTTTGCAGTAATGATTTTAGGTTGGACTACCCTATACGGGGCATCATGTATAGAAATGGAAAAAACTAGCACATATAATTAAAGTCTTTTCTATATTTTGATAAAAAATGCACCAATTATGGATTCTTCTTCTTTTTATAAGTTTTCTCTTATTACAATTTCCATCTTCAGATCTCTATTTTGAGACACAGTTGTATACAGGCCGATTTCGGGAATCTTGGGCGTATGAATCTGTAGTAGATTACCTGGGCTTCGATGTAGCGCATCTGGCTTTTCAAAAGAGTATGAAATGAAAAAGAATACATAAATAATGCAATTTATATCAATATATAGGAAACACTTTAATTATGTGTGCATTATATTTGTTAGTTTTTGCATTTCTATACATGATGCCCCGTATAGGGGAATCCAACCTGATTTTATTTTTTTTTTTCCTAATTAATTCCCATCTTTATCTTACAAATTGAAAGCTTTTTAAAAAAATATTAATTCTAATTTACTGTATACTTCATTGTTCACTCGAAATTATTGATGTCATTCAACTTTATACAAAGCAATGCAATTTCTTAAAAATATACATAGCTAATAAACTGATTGTTGCAATAAACGTTTGTTTATTGCAGTATTATCAATCATAAATAAATGTATGCATGATGTATCTTTCTTTTTAATTAATACAAAAAATTGTTTTTTTTTTATATTAATTAATTTTTTTTTATATTAATTTTTTAGTTTTTTTTTTTTTGAAGTAGGTACGTGATTATGAAAACTTTTGATTTTATTATTTACATTAATCATTTTACTCTTCCTCGAATCCTAAACATGACGTATTGGTAAAATTAAAATTATTATTAAAAGTTGAATTTCAAAATCACCGCAAAATATTCCAATAATTTTACGTAAGTTCTTCTTAAATTGGGATGGCCCTGCTTTATCATGGGCTATTACGCTTTTATAGAGAGGCAACGGAATATTATAAAATCGTTCATAATTAGCGAACCTTTTTATTAAGGTTATATTATGAATAGGAAAAGTGATATATTATGAATAAAAAGGTGACATGTAGTCTGCTACGACTTATCCACATACCTTGCCTGCTCTCTGAGATAGTGTTTATACCCTCATATGTCTGGTAACACTTAATTACAAAACTTTTGCCTGTTTACGTAAAGTTTTGATAAGACTCTATTCAAGTCTTTTATCAAATTATCCTCATATACTTACCCAGTGTGGCGGAAACACGTTAATCCTAATTTTTGGTTTTTTGCTTGTAGTTTGAGCTTTTGGAAACTTACTTTCTCTTACTAAAGCGTCTTTTCCTTCATTAGATCTCTTATGTGGAGAGGTGTGAGTATGTAATATAACGAATTTCTTGAGCGGCTTGTTGTTTGGGGTAATGCAGGGGGGAATGTCTGGACTGCGCGGCGCCCATATGTCTTGTTTGGGACGCACGCATGGCTAGTGTCACGCACGCACTGTCTGTCTGGCTTTTGACTTCTACTAGGGGAGATACACCCAAGGCTATGACCTGTCCGATCTACAGAAGTACAGAGGCATTCCAGATCGCCTCCTGAATCCCTAAAAACCGAAATCCCATTGGAAACCTTTATGAACTGCCTACCTCCTACGTGTAAAAACGCCGCACTGTATAAAGTATTATTTTCTCTTCCTTACACATCCGGAATATGGAAATAGGATTTCACTGACGACAGCGAGTCAGAATTGAAATAATAATATACCTCCACATGAACTATATTTTAACACGAAAATAAGATAATGGCATATTATTAATGTTTGTGGTACCCGTGCAGGCGACGAGACCCAGCCTTACGAAAGCTTACTGTATTTTTTAATGCATTATCTTACTTCTTTTTGACGATTATTAACGGTGCATGTTAACCACTTCTTTTTAATGTTTTTTATTTTTACCCTTTTTTCGTTAAGAGAGTTTAGTATTAGACATAACCCTAACATTTCTCTTAATGACCCTAATTATTGTTTCGTGATGTTATTTTTTGTGATAACATCTGACATTGATGGTATTATTTTCTGACTTATGATTAATTAATAGTATAAGAACAAATATTGTTCATACGGTAATTATTTTATTTTGTCCTTATCTTCAAGCCTCAGCTTCCTTTCTCAAGAATATCCCTAAAACACTTCCGACAACTAGCAGTGTTTCAACAATTTAACTTGTTTAAAAAACTTTTTGTAGACGTACTCAGGGACCCCCAGAAGGGCAATAGCACTATTAACCCAAATGTTGGATTTTTTCTTAAAACTATAAACAAATACGAAATGTACATTTTTTGTATCAATGGACATTAATTACTGAATGTAAGGTTAGGTCTTAGGTCATAATGATCAATGAATTCTAAATTCAAGTGTATCATAGGACATTAGTGATGTTATTAGGCATGGGAAACGGAAAAATGAATCATCCTGGCACTATTGGTTTACACGAAAATAAAAGCAGTGGCCTTCTGATCATTTAAAATCTATAATTGTAATTTAGAATAGCCTACGTAAATACAATGTGCTGCGAAAACCGATAAAATTTAAGTTAATTAGGTTGGAGGGGGGGGGGGGGAGTTTAGTTGGATTTGAAGGGGGAGGTGTGGCGCCAAAGGTCAGAGGAGGATGGACACTCCTGGACGTATAAAAGTGGTTGGAAGTGGAAGTATTAAAAAAATATAATCAAATAATAATCTATGCTCGTCTACAACATATGTAATTCAAGGTAAAATGAAAATTGCTTTCTTAAATATTATAATATACTGTAAAACCAAGTAAATTATGAAATTAATGCATCATCTTTTTATTACAATGGTCTAAAGTTAAAAGCCCGTGGTTGAATTATAGCGTTATGAAATGAGCCATAGAGGAGATTCAGTCATTAGATATAATATATGAATGAGATGGAAGAGCTGATACTTCTTGAGTCTATAAGACCTATCTCAGACAACAATAAAATTGTCTCCGCTTGGGCTGATCCGATACAATGGATGGTTGCCTTAATATTTAAGGATAATCGGTTGAATGGAACTTCTCTTGGTGCGACAGGGGGAGATCGCTCGTTACTTAATTAGACCCACAAACAAGCTTGAGACCTCTCGAAGATAGGAAAAAATAAAATCCAGCTCCGGCGCACTTTCACCTTATATTTAAGATCAGTAAGTATGTAACTGTGGTTTTATTCGAGCAGTGCTGGAAAGTACGTAGCACCCTTGTACTAATATAAGAAAACCGATTCTCGAAACGGTGTTTAAACATAAGATACTCAACAGGAAATACAAGTAAGAAATACCGATCGTGAAGAAACTACTGCGATCCAATTACAGAATTGTTCAACACCGCACCAAAGAGCAACTACAACTGTTTAAATCGTGAGCTTGTCGCTCGAATAAACAACCTTTATCGGAGATTTATAAAAGTTTCTTTTGTCTGGAGTCTATAGTATACGAGTACTATCTACGTTTCGCATTACAAGAATGTTTAATTCTACTGCTGCGGAGCGAAGATGAGGAGAAGTGAGAGAATGAGGATGAGGATTATACCTTCTTTACCTGATAAAAAAAACTACTTAGATCAAACTTAGCTATGTAATAAAGTAATATCTCGTGGATTGTTTGAACTATTACTTCGAACGATGTGTTGTGGAACCTACTTAATCGAAACTAAAAAGCTAAAAAATCAAACGTTTTGCTTCCGAGCTTACCGTAGGTAACGAAAACTACGTGATCATTCTTAAAACAAAAAAGTATTTCATAACTCGGATTTCAAAAATTCCTTGACAGAAATCCGTTCCAGACATCAGAGATCATTTTTAGTTCCGTGTCAGTCTGTTTGTCGCTCAATTTTTGCGAACCAACTATCTTCAAAAGCCCGCGTCCGATTAATGAAATTTGGATGGTAGGTCAAAATTAGCACATAGTTGGGCCTCATATAAGTTTCAACCTTCTGTGTTTAACCCATTTGTTTCTCTTCCATATGCGTACAAACATACATTTTTACAGCTATATCTTCAAAAGGAAAAGGACTCATCTGATTTTTATGAACTTTGGAAGGTTTGTCGAAAGTACTCGCAGATAGCACCAGATTGATTTAAACCGTCTGCGCTCTTTAACTTTTGCTTATTAGATACTTTAATTCATTTAATAAAAATCAAAACAGTTGTGACTTATAAAAAAAAAAACAAAAAAAAAACATGGAAATTATTTGAACAAATGAGACAATAATGGCTTGTATAAAAACATAAAATAATTAAAGTTCGTGATAGGATGCGCTGAAGCCATGTGCTACACTAATTGGCTGTCTATTTTTTAGGAAATCCATCTCCGCATCTTAATCATAACTCAAGTCAGTGTTAAATATTAAAAAAAATTATTTTTCTGTAATCCATGATGATTTAGCAATTCTCTGTATGTCAACTTGATAAGAAAATAACAGCGTAAGACAATGAACAGGAAATAAAAAGTAATAAATGTCATTGTAAATTTATCTTACTTATCAAAAACGTTAATTGTTGAGTAATTTTCCTGACAGTATTTTTTATTCACTATAATATTAAGATTATTCATGTGATAATAAAAAGTTACTCATAATAATTAATTACAGATAGTTTTCACCATATTCTAATACTCTCATTTGCGCATGATTAAATTGGACCTTGTCATTTTTTTTTATATTTATAGAATTTTAATGAAAGTCACTTACAAAGTGAAATAAAATAAATGCATATGTTACTTTTATATGTATGGCAAAATTTTATTGGGCTTGAAAAAGTTGTAGATTTGTTTGATTTCCGCCTACCTCTGTCTCTACGAGAAAAGATGCAGCAGTACTGTAAGTTATTAACTAACACGATAGAATTGCATTAAATACTGATTCTGTATTTATCCTGAATCAGATGCGATGTTTAAACCACCGTTGCATAATACAAGTTTATGAATAAAATATCGACAAAGAAATCGATCATAATCATTTCCCTTATGAATAAGTAAGTACTTTTCCCCTCGTTCCGACCCATCTTACGATCTGTTTTTAAACATTTTTTTCCAGTGCATACAATCTATGATTATAATAAGAGATAATGGTGTATAATTTCTATCGGAATATTTGATGATTTATGTAGTTTTTCTCCACAATAATGGTCAATATGAAAGCCCAATTTTAATTTATTCTAGCTCATAAAAGCATTAACATGACTGATTTTGTAGAACTAGGTGTGTCTTTATTATTGAAAATGCTTTAGGGTTAATCAGGGTTCAACACTCAACACCTATCCCAAATTGTAGACGTGAATGATAATCATTAGATTAATTTGCTAAGCTATGTTTTTAAAAATCAAAATATTATTTTGAGACTAACTAGGTAACTTTTCATCCAACCACTCATTCGTACTACGGCCGGCTAAAATATACCTCTATTTACCTGAAAGTGACCTCTTTTGGTGTATCTTTTGGAAAAGAAATGGCTTATTGACTGATTTTTATCATTAGTACTTGATTTTTGTTTTTCCCCTATTGAGGTACTTTGAAGTGAATAATCTGTATTTATTACCTCAAACCTAGATCGAATTAGCATCATAAAGCATATTATGTTCTAAGAGTTATTAAAAAGATATAACTATACTTAGTTTTCACTATCAATATTTTCCTGATCAGAAGTTTTCAACTTTTTCTGTTTGTTAACTTTGCTTTAATAATCGCTCCATTTAAGAGCTTTGCTTGGTCTGCGATTTCACCCTTCCTTCTTAAAAAAAAAAAAAAGGAAAAAAAAAAGAAAGGCGATTTACTAGCACTAAACAGCTGTTAGGCTTCACTCCCTTTAATCCCTCCTTGGCTTTTTTGTTTGGCACTTATCCCTTGCTTTTTTTTTAATGCTTTAAATGTATTATATAACTCCCTTTTCATTAGATCAATCAAATTTCGGAATTTGGAAGTTCATTGACTTGTTTTATGCAAGTCAAACTCATTTTAAAGACTTACCCATAAAAAAATACTCGTAGATACCTATGTAGCAGGAATATCTCATTTAAGAAGTGCTCATCGATAAAGAACTTATGACTTGTCGTGTGACTAAATTTTAAGTGAATATTGGATTTGTGCACCATGAGTAAAAATAATGTAGTGGGTACTGCATATTTTGATGTATGCTGTAGTGTCTGTAATCTACACAAGAATAATTTCTTCAAATAAACAACATTTCATAATAGGTTGTACCATGTGTACCGTAGACATATGTTACTCATATTACATGTTACATATCGAATAATATGTTTTGAAATAGCCCATTTAACAGGTGTTTTTCCCCTTTTATCGTTTTCCCATTAATCTCCTAAACTATTTTAAACGTTTAATTATATCGAGTAAAATTTTAAATATTTTAAGTTATGTGTTATTCTCTTAAAATGAAACATTGTTCGTTCTTGTTCCATCTACTTCAAAGCTAATCCTATTGTTAATCTATTGGTTATATAAAACGTCTCACAATTCTTTATGACTCGTTCAGAACTGTGTCAAGTATTTTATACATCACTTATTTATGGTTTGTTTCCTGTTTATTTATTAAATTTTCTGTTTTATTACAATATTTTACTGGTTTTATTCTTTTTTTAATTCCTAGCTTATCTAGGTAACGGAAACTATGAGATCGTTCTAAAGAAAGAACTTTTTTTTTTTAAGTGTCCGATTTTAAAAATTCCTAAGACAGAAATCCGTTATACAACAGGGAACATTTTTGGTCCCGTATCTGTCTGTCTGTCTGTCGTTCAATTTTAAATAACTAACATATCTTAAGAACTACTTGTCCTATTTTAATGAAATTTGGATAGAAGGTTATAATTAGCCCATTTTTGGTCCTATATAAGTTTTTACCTTCTGCACAAACATAAATTTATTTGCACCTATATCTTAATTACTTACTCATCCCATTTTTAAAAAAAATTAGTAAAGGCCTCAGATTAATTCCCAACCATTTATGTACATGAAATATTGCTAAATTATTACTTTTATTTATGTAAGAAGTCAAAACATTGTTAACAGAAAACAAAAAACCAATAGTTTTTAAGATATATTGGTTAGAAAGAATTGTGGACAGAACAACTGACAGAAACGGAAACGAGAGAGCAATAATTTCCCCTGACATCTAAAACGGATTTTTCTCTTGGAATTTATGAAATCGGAGACATAAAAAATGGTCGTTCTACAGGACAATTACGTAGCATCCATTAAATTCAGAAAGCCCGAAAGAAAAAAATGGTGGGGGGGGGGAGAATAATTTTGACAATAATGGGTTGTAGAGCATAGCATTATTGAAGTACGTGGTAGGACTCGAGGAAGCTATGTGCCGCACTAATGTGCAGTCTATTTTAAATATATAATTTATTCATTTAAATAATTTATACTATGATTTGCTATCGTATAATAGTGTATAACTATCGTGTAGTGGTGAATACAGTATTAAACATGTAAATGGATTCGTGTATTTGATCCTGTTTGAATTATTGGGGCTTCACTATGCATGTTATTATTACCTCTGTAAATTATGTAGGGCCTTTATTTGAAGCTTTAGTCGAGTACGTTGGGGATCTTGTAGTGCCCTTAATGGAAGTGTTAAGTGGTGATACAAACTATTATATCGATGCTCCAGGCTATGTTTTACCTAATTATTATTAAAGGGCTTTCAGTATTGAGTAGGAAGGCCAAGTCTGTATCTAATGGTCGTGTCCCTTACACCCTTGTCACTGTTCTATTCTAGAGCCCTCTGTCTTTACATTACTGCATTACCTTCGCAACTAGCGCAGCTCAGCGAATACGTGTTTCTCTCGCTCTTGTCCCTAAAGGTTCACAACGAAGAGCTTTTGGCTTTTACCTTAACGTGTAACTCTAGACTTTGGCTTTCTGCCCAAACTACTAATTCCTTAGGATTTCTGTGTCACTCTGTATAATCTAAACATAATAGACCTTTCTCTCTTATTATAGTTTTTGTTCCGTCTCAACACTCAAGAAGCGTTTCTTGACTTTTAACTTTATCTGTATGAGCATTCCTTTCTCATTTTTCTTTACAAATGGACTCATTTTTGTTGAATACACCATTTTAGTTTTAACTTAATGTATGGGAAATGTCTTGCTTTTGAATTAAGCTAAAGAACTTTAAATGTTTATACTGATTACGTCCAAGCTCTCTTCATTGTTTCGACCCATTAGGAAAATTGTCATTCTCGATGCTGCCTAACTTTGCTGGCCTTTCATTATAATAACATCATAATGGTTGGAAAAGGAAATAATTTGAAGTTAACCACTCGTTACTGGGTATTGCATTAAAGAGCTTGCGAAAGATATCCAATTATAGATTAATTCTTCTTTTTAAATTTTAGTATCTTTACTCTCTTTTTAAAGCTTTATTAAATTATTTAACAGAATAGAACTCCTTCCTGCAACCAAACCTTTTTTTTTAAATTGTTTTTTTGTATTACCTTATTTGTCAACATAATTTCGGTGTAAGCACTTTCAATAATATCAAATCAAAAGAGAAAAAAATAGTTTTATCATAGATTTTGTTAGACTGGTTCAATACAAAAATAAATTAGGTACGTGGCCGGTTAAAGGATAGCTACGGGTAATAAACAAAATATAGCAAAAATAATAAATATTAATAATATGACAGTTTACTATACTTATAACCCTTATTATTGTTTATTCTGATAACAGCACAACGCGTTGTGCTTTTATCACGTTGCAACGTAATATATGAGCCTAAACATGTATAAATTTCGCATTCATGACATTTACGTGACGTGAATTATTTTATTTTTGGAATTAGGGACTATTATTTTTGTGTAATACCTAGTACTATAGTATTTTAGTATTGTTACTAAAATAATATTAAAACCATTATCGAAATTGGTTTAATTAGCTTTATAATTAATTTTGTATCTAAATTATTCTAGCATGTTGGCTTATTTCACGCCAATGTAATAGTGACCAAATAACATAAATAAAAATTATTCACACCTTAACTAGATTTTACGCTGCGCGTGAGAATTACATATTTTAAAAACTGCTTCTCATTGTTACAATAGATCTCTTGCATCATTTGCACTATGAATATTCGTGACAACTGCAATAAGCATCATACTCTAACTCCTTTATTAATATTAGTTGTATAATTCATTATTTTGTTCTCGACTTATTAAGGTTAACTATTATTGTGATGTTATAATTGTCGCGTGCAAATTGGACCTTCTACTAATGAAACAACACCTTCCTTTCAGTAATAGAAAGCATGTTATCATTCAATTAGTCTATATTTTTATATTCATTTAGCTACTCCGTTGTATTTCCATTAACAAATTAATCTTTTGGATCAGCTGTTTTATTCGCTATTCTACATTGTAGGTTTCAGTCTTTCACGATATTCATACTTTTTTCGTCGCGAATTGGACTTGTCTTGTTCAAGTGGAATTATCCTTTCTGAAACAGGTGGATACTTTACACTTCTCACCCTGAATTTCACATCTTTTTTTCGGATTTTATCGAATGGTAATTCTAGTTATTTATTTATTTTTAATCTAATAAAAACCTTTACTTCAATGTCTCAAATCGGCTATATTTCGACTATACCTAGTCATCATCAGGCCTACAACATTGATAACATTTTTCCATATAATGGCAATTTATCTAACATACATAATTTATAACGATTAAGAAATACTTTTGGATCAAAAATGTTTAAAACTTTACATGAACGATATAAAACTTAAAAATCCTACCTTAGATTGAGATCTTGTTTGTATTGTAAATTTTTTTTAATATTAAAATTATTGAAAATGATCATCACCATTTTTATTGGTTCGTCACACATGTCATTTTTAATAAAAATCATCATTAATTTAACAACTATTTAACATTTAAAATTTAAAACTTAAAACTAACACGAAAAATAGGAACATGGTATGAACATGACAATGGTAACCTGTTTGTAACCTATCTTAATTGAATTTAATCATTTTAAAAAGTAAAACTAAAAATAAATTATTATATATCTTTCTATCATATATTTTGTTATGGATCTTTATATTAGATGTAATTAATTTGTTATTATTTTATTATTATGATTTTTTTATATAAATATATTTTTAAGTTCGACTGCATTTAATTTTGTTATATTAGGCGGGAATTTTTGATTTGTAACTATTTTATTACGCATTCTATTTATTATATAATTCTTATTTTCCATTGTTTAAGATGGCTGAATAGTATTTATTTATATCCTTAGAATCTGTTTTAAAATTAACTGATTTATCCGAAAATATTGTAATGAATGTGGCTTCTAAATATTTTCGTTTTGAACCATTTCTTTCTGTGTCCAAGATTTCAACATTTTCTTTATCAATTTGATGGTTTTCTTTGGTTGTGTGGGTACTGAGGGCTGTTTTGCAGTTTTTAGCACCTATATCGTAGCAATGTTGTTTAATTCTGCTCTCTAGGTTTTGTGAGGTTTCACCTATATATACACTATCACAATCTTTACATTTTATTTTATAAATCACGTCGGTTTTTTTTAATGTGTCTGTTTTATCTTTTAGCTTGCTGTGATATTTGTACTTTATTTTGTTAACCGGTTTTAAACCAAATTTTATATCTTGGCAATCGAAATCTTTGAACGTTTTTTGAATATTTTCTGTCAATCCTTGTATATAGGTTAGTGATTTATAATATCTAATGTTTTCTGAACTGTCAATTTTGGGAGAGTTAGTTAAAGCTGAATACCAGTATTTATTTATCATTTTTCTAGGGTAACTATTTGTTTCCAATTTTTTGTATAATATATTTTTGAGTGTTGATATATGCTTAGCATCTGTAACCGAGATTGATTTTTTCATTAAATTAAGGATAGTATTCCTAATTTGATAGGGGTGGGATGAATGATAACTTAAAAATAATCCCTTTTTTATATCTTTTTCATACCATATGGTAGAAATGGTAAAATTTAATTCTATTTATTTATTTATTTTTAATCTAACATTATATTGTTGTAAAAAAAAAATAATAGATTTGATCTCATATACATTATCTTGTTTGTGCAATACTTATAAAAATTGTCTAGCGTAAAAAAATTATTTTGAAAGAAGCGAATACTATTAACTGATTATGCTTAGTCTTTCATAACTTTTATTACTCGAAGCAAATAACTTTTATTTTCAATTATTTTATAATTACTTTTAAAATTTCTTTTATATTATAAATATTTTATTCCCAGAATATTAGATCCTAAGTTTTTTTTTTTTACCACTCTTGATTTATCATTGTTACGCTCCATTTTATCGAAAAGTTATTTACGATGTACTTCGAACATTTATTAATGTTGAAACTCATCATTACTAAACGTAACTAAATGTTTACTTTATCGATTATACACTTTTCTGTGTAAAAAAGTTCAATACCCCTCGCTTAAGTTTGTTTGTTTGTTTGTTTTAACGACCAATTCATCGTAGATATTTTATTGATCTCGTGTGGTCTGTCAATGGTGGTACTTTCTACTGGCGCCTTTCTTTTATACTTAATATTTCATTTTTTATAGCTATAAATGAATAATAATAAAGTAAAAAACCGCTAGTTTTTATTGCTTCATTGAACTTGTCTCTTTAAAAGTATTTAATAGTTGGTAAACTCTTGAAAGAGAATTACTATTTAATTGCAGTAATGCGCGAGTAAATTCTCTCATGGTTCATATATCTTAGGAATCAGTCTAATTACTAATTCTTCTAGATAGAAGCATACATGCATCTCTAATATTTTCATGTCCATCTTAATTTACTGATCGTAATTTTTTTTTTCTCTCTCTAAACTTTTTTTCCCTAATTCGAGTTATCATTCATGATTACATTTTTTTTATGTTTTACATCAGGCGCCGCGTCGACCGTTGAATAAGCTTTCTATCCGTATAAGCTTTCGTATATATATTTTTTTATCTTGAAATCATACATGATACATGTCTTCTTCTATTTTAGCAGTAATAATTAAAGATGTTTAATGTAGGATGGAATGTACTACAATAGCATCCTCCAAAATGTATTTTAGGGAAGAGGAACTCCTATTATGGGTAGAATTTGTGAGCAAGTTAAAGCAATACGAGTAATGAGTAGATAGACTTATACAGTATGTCCACGGATTGAGTTGCCTATACGTGTAAATTAAAAAAAAAAATCAATTTTCGAAGAAAAGTGACTCTTCATAAAATCTCCTGCTTGTTCTAAAATGAAGATTGATAGTATTATTTTTTGTTCAAAACGGCTTTTTAGCCCTAATTTGTGCGTTTGCTATTCAATAATTATTGATTTGTTTGCACCTGCATTTAAATAACCTTCTATTTGCGTTTTATTAGTTTTAAAAATGTGAATTATTTTATCTGCTATTAAAAGTGATATCACTGTGAATTATCAAATTTATTTTCTCCCTTTTGGAGATAAAATATTTTTTGCAATTAGGAGTAATAATTATCGCGAGGCGATAATTATCTGATTAGTGCGGGGTGGGACTCTCACTTCACTTGGAAGGTTCTTTAAGAGGGTTTCTAAAGGTAGATTCAGTCACAGCTAGCGTATCGACTCTCGTATTCGACTGTATGGGTAATAATGTATTCATGTTTTCTGGGTCTGGGACCGAGATTATATGAGAAAGTTAGTCAGATTGTCTCGGACCGCTTTTTGACTATAGCAGCCAATGTGTTTTGTTTGATCTGTCTCCCAAAATTGTATATTTCATTAAATTTTAGAAATAATTGAGTATCTCTGTCAAGTGCCAATGTGAAGTCGATTTTTTTAAAAATCTAATATTTGATATCTGTAATTTGAGACCAATTATTAGTTGTTTTTTTCGTTTCTTCTACGTCATTGAGTCCTCCTTTTTTTATTCTTCTTTTTATGACGAAACATGTATTGAAACTTTTAGTTAAACTCAATAGATATTTGTATGTGATGTTAGTACGTCCATACTATAATTCTACATACGTTAAATCACTAATAATTGTATTCTTGAAACTATATGTTCAACTTACAACTTGTAATTGATAAAATGGAAGTAATAATTCATTCTTTTTTACCTATATAGAGAGTTAAAGACACAAGGGAAATATATCTGCGTTAATTGGATAGTTTGCTTAAAAAGATGACATCTCCAAACGCTTGCCATTATTCACTTCGTAAAAAATAAATGTTTGATGTGCGTAAATAACAATTATTTGGCACGACCTATCTCTTTCTCCTTTTTTCATTCTTGACAAGTCTTTATCGATTGTCGATTAATAATTTATTGTTAAAAAGGGGGTGGAGTGTCTTACTATAACTTTCAAGAACCCACTTCTCCACAAAAGTAATTTATCGAATGATTTATTATTTTCTGTTTTCTCTAGCTGTATTAATTATTTATAAATATTGATGATTTTTAGGGGTTCAGTAAATTTAGACTGGAGAATGCAATTTCGGATTTGTAAAATTTGAGGTCCCCACGCTCAATAGCCATATAAATGGATAGCTGCTTACGTGAAGAGGTGACTAGCTGGTTACGAATATCAATTGTAAAGTTTATACAGCTAATAAAGCGGCACACTAACTACGTTTCATCTATTACATGTATGTAGTTCTACAAGTCCTTTGGCAGGCATGGCCTAGGTCATACACGCTGTTGCGCCTCTGAGTTTTTTCTTTTAATTTTAAAGTTAACTTGTATTCCTTATGGTTACTTGTACTTGTTAATTAGGAGCCCTAAAAGTTAAATGTGGTTAGAGAAACCACCTCTAACTTTTAGGGAGGGCTTCTAATTAAAAAGTGCCTCCTGTTATATCCTGTACTCATATTATTTAAAATGCCCTTGCCCTGTAACCGCTTTCTGTTGGCCTCAGCGTGCATGGTGTCAGGAATTTGATGGCGCTGTACAGACGGGTTTTATCTTTCCTTTGAACTTAGCTTCAGGGGTTCCTGTGAAAGTTCTCATATTTTCTCTTCTAGTTTTCCCTTCCTTCCTTCTTTTTCTACTAATTTGTTGATAGTTGAGGTTTATGCGGGCCTTTCATTGGTACCCTACTCTCACGACTAGGTCATCCGATGGTAAGATTGTTTTAAATCCGTAAAGTAAGTAAAAGATTGAATTAAATCCGTATCGACCAAAACAGAGAGGAGATCAACACGTGTTTTGATTTTTCGGCCGAACTCGACTTAACTCACTTTTTAATCGGACCAGTTAGGTGGACGAGAACGGTTCTAGTGGATGGCCAGCCTAATTTTAATTTCACTGTTGTCCTATTTTCTTAATTTGCTATAGTTCTCCTTTCTATTGTAATTGACATAAAGTTTATATAAATAAGTCGTTGGTTATACGCTATGTTTTTTGCCGCTTCAGATAATTTTAATAATTATAAAAGCAAAACGTTAGACTTCGCTTTGAAATCTATAGTCACATGCTTTACGGTAAACGAAGATTTTTTTTGATGATTTCATCCACAGAAGACATTGCATATTATTATTAATAAGTTGATAACAATATCAGTATGTGTACTTATACTTACTCTTCTACCTTTTGGTGTAGAGGATTTGCAAAGATGTCGCTATTTCTTCCTATCAGAAGCCACAAGCCACTGTCCAAACCTTACTAAGAAAGCCGGTCCCAGGGAGTCAAGCCATTCTCGGATGGCCTAGTGGTCGCCTTCCTTCGCTTTTTGACTCCATCTCTTGCTCGGGGATTCTGTGGTCCTCCATTCTGGCCCCTTGGCAAAACCAGGGCAGTTTGTTTCTACCCTATCTGATAGAGGCTCCTTGTTTCCATCCAATCGTATACGATAGAGGCTTTGATGGTTTGGTTACTCGATCCCTTCGGGTCATGCTCGCAGTTCGCCTCAGGTTGCGCTTCCTTGTTGTATTTAACTCGACTGCTTCTACTTGAAGTTAGAGTCCAAGATTCACAACTATATGACTTGATGCTTACTTAACACGTATGTGGAGTTTTACAACGCCATTTTTAATCTAGTGCGACTTCTCTTTTACATGCGACTTCTCTTTTACACTCTGCGACTCACAACTTTATGACAACACAACTATATGACTTGATGCTTACTTAACACGTATGTGGAGTTTTACAACGCCATTTTTAATCTAGTGCGACTCTCTTTTACATGCGACTTTTACATGCGACTTCTCTTTTACATTGTACAACCTCCCTGTAGTCGCGACCATTCAGATCCTTATCTGGCTTGCCTTCAGAACTCAAGACTGCTCCGAGGTACTTGAATTCTTTTAACTGTTTTAGCTGGGTTGGTTCTACCGTAATTGATTGCTCGATTTGCTGCCGGCTGATCGCTATGCTCTCTGATACGACTGAGTTGAACTGTAGCTCACACTTCTAGCTCCGATGCCTACACATCCAGGCTTCGCTGTAGCTTCTGCTGAGCCTCCAAGAAGAACCGTGTCATCGGCATGTGTGACCAATGAAAGCAACACTACATTTATCTTGTAGTTCCTACCTTAAATGGTCACATATCACTGCATCTCATGCGTACTGGTGATCCACTGCATATTCTTTGTTGATAAGGCACTTTCTCAAGGTGTAATATGGAATTAATATTCGCTCTTTTGTTGGTGCAATAATGGGCTACTTTATCCACTTGGGTACAACAGGCAATGTATATTAGTGACAAATAATAGTGATTACTTTAAACAATGAGATGTACAGTCAATATACTATACACGGCGTTAAAGTAGCTCTATTCAGGTTGATCCGCTCCGCATCCGCAAAAACTAACCGGCACCAGACACTTAAAATTTGTTTTCAATTAAGTTGTATTACATATTATATTGTTGGGATCTACACAGTGCTTATTATTTCTCGCTCCTTCTCAACCGGTTTTGACCGGTGAAATAAACAGATGTATTAAAACAAGAGAGACTTAAAACTGTGTCAAGATCAGGGTCAACTGGAAGTAAATACTCGGTAACTACGCACACCTCTTCCACTGCAAATTAACCAAACAGGAAGTTTCAATTATATCACACTTGTGTAGTATAATGATATTTTTTATTATTATTAATTCACTTATGTGTATAGGGTTTTAACAAATAGGAAATTATTTTATTGACAGATTAAGTGGGTTACCAGTTACTAAGTTATTCTCTTTTCCCCTCCATACGTTATCTTTTAGTATTTCTTAATATATTTATATCTTCAAAGCGTAATTATTATCTTAAAAAATGTACGTAGAAATATTTTACAAGGTCATTAGTTGGTTGTTGTTTTAAAAGAAATACTTAATATTTATTTTATCAATTGGTTAGTATATATTATTATTTTTATTGTTTTTATTTTTCTAGTTGACGGAGCTAATTTAGCACGTGTTAACTTCATTACTTGTACGTTACTAGAATTTAGTTTTTTTCTGCATGTATTCTATTAATACTATAATTATAATACATAAAATAACTAAATAATGACCTGATGGATTTTTTAAAGAAATTATTATCTATAAAAATTATATGTAAGCAAAACCTTGATAAATCAAACTTGAAGGAAAAGTACTAATGTTGCGGAGTTTAAAGGTTTTATCTCACCAAGGTTTTGAGTATTAGAGGTTAACAAAGGAGAAATTTAAAATTTATACCAAATATAATTTTATAGGTATTATTAAAAACATCTGTCCGAGAAAACTTGGGAAGACTTTCTCATTGTAGAAGTTCTTATTCCTTTGTATCTTTCTCTTGATATGCTTGCTAAATTTACTTAGGAAATTTCGGACTATATTTACTTAAAACAAAAACGGTGAATAGATTAGGATACTCTGCGCAGTGTTGCCCATACATAAGTTCTCTCTGGTGAACTTATGGCTTTGTCGTTAAGAAAGTGGTCACGGTAATAATTCGAAAGTACTTAAAGCGCCAACATGGTAGTTTTAATGTCTATGGAGATAACGAGAATTGTCTCTAATATCGTGGGCACTAAACAACACAAAAACCCTTTACCAATACATACATCCTCTCTGGTGAACACTTCGTTGTTTAGCAAGCAATTCCAGAGTATTTATGCGTCCCAAATAGTAGTTTTTAATGTTTGTGGTGTAAAAACGAGAATTGTCTTAACATGAGGCCTAAACAACTCAAAACAACTTTGATCATTTAGTCCAGTGTTTCTTAACCTTTTAGTAACCACAGCCACCTTAAAATCTCCAAATCTAATATAATATATAATATAGTACCAAACCCTTTCGAGGCCCCCCAGTTAAGAACCACTGATTTAGTCTATGTATTATTATTTTTTATTATTATTTTTTTTTTAAAAGCTGTAAGGTTACTTGTTTAGGAATAAAAAAAACCTCTCTAATAAAAAAAACTTTATTGTACAAAGCCATGATCTATCCGTGGCATTTAAGTGCAAGCAAGTTGACTTGGGTATGATTCCCAGAGAGTTAAGGCTTGGACCCTACTAACGATTACATCGATAGATGTGTTTTAAGAGCGGGTAATGCCTCTGCCTTTTATTGAGATACATTTAAAAATATAATACGTATGTATTTGTAGCTCATCTTGGCTAAAGGTCTATTGTATTCTTAGGAAACACCCTTTAATGAAACTTAAATACATATTAATTTTAGTTACACATTTGTCATTTTTCTTTTGTGGTTGTACTCATCCCTTCCAATTCGTTTTGTATTTTTCTATTAATTATTATCTTAATTAGTGGAATTAAATGTTTTTTTCTTTTCATCTTCTATTTCTACGTTGGATCGGCCATGTTTGAAAGTACTATTTTTATACGTGAAGGCTTGGGAAACAAGTTCGGTATTCGAAAGGATGCAGTTTTAATCATTAGTTGGTTTACTTTTTTTCTCATAGTCTTATCTGGAATGTTGGAATCTTTCTCCAGGACTCGAATTTCTTCTCGTGCTCAAACGGTTGTTTCTTCAAGCTCCATCCTCCGGTTTATTATGTTGAGGTTGAAGGTTTGTCAGTTTCCTAACATGGTCAGGTCGGGGCTGTGACTCAGACCGGTTAGTCTCTGCAGAACCACGTGCATCGAGCCCGCCAACCTCTTCTTACCTCGAACCAGCTCTCCTCTTGCTGAAAAATGTTGTAAAACCGATAATGGATATCATAAAGATGTTCAGGGAGCCATTACAAAACTCCAGATTATGAAACATGATAAACTTTTAATTAGTTGTACCTTTAAATGACTTATTTAATTATGATCACGACTTTTTTTAAATTGCTCCTTCAGAAAGAGCATTCCCCGAAGGAAACCTCTTTCGTAATTAAGTGTGTAGTAATTGAATATTACACTCTTTATACAAATTAGTCTGACCACACTCGACAGAAAATTTACCGCATTCCACCCACAGCCCGTAACATGTTTGAGGGCGGCTTTTAATTGGCGTCGGCCTCTTATTTATGTGTGTAAGTATGAGTGTACGTGTATTCTTCTAAAAGCAATGGTCAAGAATATTCATATATATTTAAACATCTAGGTACAATGAAATAAAGTTAATAATCACCAGACAAAATGACCTTAGCGACCATACATGTTGTTAGTAAACATTTTTTATTCAAATGGATCACAGTCCATCATGGACATTCGAAGGAGATCGGTGTAGTTAAATGCTTAGCGTAATCGCAAACTATCGCCTTAAGTCATATATACTGATGTAATATGTTGTTGATTTGAATCCCATGGAGGAAAGACAATATATACTTATATAATATGTGTTGTTGGTTCGAATCCCTTGGACTAAAGGTATATTTCACACTTATGTGATGATCATATCAAGGTGTGAAAAGCTTTCTAGGTTATAAACCATTGCTCTTAATCTAAAAACCTGCAGCAACAGATTCTTCTTAATAAGAGGATGGCTGATGTTAAATTTTATCTAGGAAAATTAAAAGAATGCCAATGTTATATTATCCTTGGCTTACTTCGTAGCAAAGTTACGAGAAAGTGAGCAATATAGAAAATTCTCGTTACAGTAACCTCCTTGGTACTTTTCAAATCAACCTTTGACGAAAAAGAGGATGATGAATATGTTATGCAGCTTAATGTCTGCTACGTAAATAGTTCTGTGAATGTTTATCTCAGTAGTAAATATTTTTTTACCACTTTTAAAAGATGATAAGAACCCCTTCTTAATATATTTAATAATGTTTGAATTTAATTTCCGTGAGATATATGCCATACTTCTCACTTTTTGAAAGGAGGAGGAAATTAACAATTTACTTTTCCCCCTTCTAGTTGCACCACTTTTAGAGAAAAGTAAAGCTAAATCTAGAACATACTGGATGTTTGAATGCATGTCACGTCCTTTCATTTGTGGCGGGCGTAAATAAAGAATTAATTGGGTCTGTTCAACGTGTGAAATAGTATTTCTGATAGAAATTTCAAGGGACCTAATTTTTCCCAATTTCAAAGCATTAAAAAATATCGTTATGGTTAATTTTTTTTTCTTTCCTTTTCAAAAACATGGGTAATTTTGAAATGGGTGAAATCCCTACGCTGCCAGAGTAGGAGCAATCAAGTGACATCCCCTCCTCCAAGCCTTTCCCACCCACTTGTCCTAACATAAGTAATGCAATTTCCTCTGAGTGGAGACACGACGTAGAGAAAACATACCTCCTTCCTTGAATCAGCTTTAGCTTTATAAGGAAACTTCTTCATTCGATTCATACGTCGGCTCTGTTGATATACATTATTATTTCTTTCTTTTTAGAGCCGACTTCGTTATCTCTGTCTCCTGTTTTCTATTTTTGGTTTTAAACTAGTCTGTTTTCT
This sequence comes from Gerris buenoi, assembly GCA_001010745.2. NCBI lineage: Eukaryota > Metazoa > Arthropoda > Insecta > Hemiptera > Gerridae > Gerris > Gerris buenoi. Next base: position 545,359 of record KZ651079.1, on the reverse strand, counting down.
TGAGTTTAAATTTGTTCCACTTTATTCATTACTCTCTTTCATAATTTTTTTTTAACTGTTTAAAAGTAACTCAAGAATATATAAATTACAAAATCAGTAAAATAGATTTGAGTCCTAAATAAATTTTAAAAATACTCGTAGTTGGCGGTTAATATTTATCTCCGTTGTTCTCTGTGCAATCTGACCTTCTAGTTGCTACGACCAATTATTGTCTACTTAATTTAATTTTTCCCTCCTTTTTTTTTACTTTCTCATATATATTGTGATGGCGCAAAAATTCGATTTTGAAGGATTTACAAAGTTTTGTGAAGTGTATGAAAAAAAAAGATCTGCCTGTCGTCCGTGCAGACGCGTGGTGCATATATGTTCAAAAAAAATTTACTCCGTCGAAAAATCGAGATTTGAATTTTTTTTCCCTTGGGTGCGCCTGCAGATGACAAGTTAGATCATATAACTTAACTAATCAGCATATTATATCTATAATACACGGTTACCTTTACAACCAAACTCCAGTATTTAGTTTCGCTGTTATCTCGAAAAATAGATTTTTAGATTTGTGTTATGGTAATTAATTATGGTTTAATAATAGTCCATTAAATATTAATAATAATAATTATCTTTATAATTAAATTGAGAAGTTTCGTAACGAATCCATGAAGATAGTGTTATTTTCTTTAATAGAATTTATTACATTTTTATGATAAACATTTTGATTGATGAAGTAATTAAATATTAATAAGTGTAATTATAGTCGAGGATAGTTTTCTAGTACTGTATAATTAATCACCACTTAACCTATTATTAGGGTTAATGCCTCGTATTAGGTTTTTGGGAATAACCTGATATAAGGTGTTTTATGTTCGTGGTACATCTGTTAGCATATTAATTTGATTAAATTATTAATCGTGGTATTATTAAGTGTAGTTTTGTGACTTTAATATACGCTTTTCTTGAATCTTCTTCAATTAAAACATTTACAATGGTCCATTTATTTTAGGAAATTGC